>PNEQ01080777.1:28272-39858 GCA_003012365.1 Medauroidea extradentata
ATATATATATATATATATATATATATATATATATATATATATATATATATATATATATATATATATATATATATATATTCATTGGTTCTTCTTATGCACATAATAAGCACATATATATTTGGTTATTTAACGCATATTATTGTGTTGGTTAAGTTTTGTGTGTTTCTTAGGTTTTGAAAACAATTTTACCGCGCCTGATTTACGCGTTTTCTTTTCATTTAACTGCCATGACTGATAAGTGTGATTGGAGGTTGGCGGGCTCTGCCGTTGCGCCACCTCACTCGGTATTTGTAAACAAAAATTCTGTGGATTCTTTGACTACGCTAGAGAAGTAACTATCACTAATAGTTAGAGCCGCGATTTTATGGCGAAAAGATTTTTGCAACATTTGGTTTCGATGCGTCATGTGCACACCTGCAGCTCTGCTACATCGTCTGTGATTGGATGATTTTACCCTCACTTGCCTTGGCAAATTATAGACGTACAGACTCACAATAATCTTATTCTGATTGGTGCAGTAAAATGAGAAACATGTCTGAACAAAGACACGCTGCCAGTAATCATGAAACAGAACTGCCGATGTGCACGTGAGTCACTGAAACAAAGTGGGGCAAAAATCTTTTCGCGACAAAATCGTGGCCCTACTAATAGTCCTTAGTGGTGTGGTGGTTAGTGTACTGAGTCATAGATCCAAGGTGTGCTGGTTCGATTCCCTCTTTCATTTCAAAGTTTAAGGGCGTTCCCTACCTCCGCTTTAAATGCGTTGCAGCGAGTTGCGAGTATTCATTTTTTACGAAACTACTTAATGCACATCAAAATGGTTCGTCTACGAAAAGAACATATACTTCGATGTATGACGCTATAAGTTTAAAAATCCGATATGCTTGTTTTAAGTATCATTTTCTGGCCTCCAAACGGCTTTTCCAGACTGCCGTATCTAGGAATATAACAACCGGATTCTAAAAACGCACAATTAGTAGCACGCGTTGAATTTTAATCTATACTTTTCACAAATAAAATGATATAGTCACCGTTTAAAGTCTCGTAGGAAAATCAATACTAGCATAATTCTGCGTGCTAATTACGTAGTTTGCGCGTAGAGGTGACACCTGCTGAATTACATACGCCGGCCGTCGGCACCTTTAACGATCCCGCGCCATTGGTTTTATGTCTCGCACTTACACACACAAACGCAGTCAGTGTAGGGAGCCACCTTAATATCACGAATTAGGTTTTGTGGAATATGTATGATAATTTTAAAAATATCTCAAATGTATCAAAACGTTCACTTTTTATTACGTAGGAATTTTCACATATATTTGCCTGGTAAATATACTGCACACACATGTGCGTTGGCTGGAGTGCCATGGAAAGATCGTGTGTGGCTGAAGACGGGAGCATATGCCAGTTTTAGAAACTTTGCATCTGTTATTGTTCAGTGGGAGTGTAGTGTACTGTCATTGTCTGTGTTCATAATCGTAGTTATGTCTACAACAATTTCTGTCGCTGTTTTTTAATTCGTATTGTTCTTTGTCCATCATTGTCGCCATTTTCATCATGCACCTTGTTTGGCCCTTGTCTGTTTTGACTTTCCTAGTTCGTTTTAAGGTCTCTATTCTTATTTCGGAAATACTTGTATGATAGTTGACCACACCCACTTCTGACTTTCTAGGTTTTTCGATTCATTTTCACGTGCTTATTTATTTTGTGTAACGGTGAGTTCTCTGCGACTAAGCAACATCCGCTAGCATATATATATCCAGTAAAATTCTTTAGTTCATTAGTTCATCAGTATTCACGTAAGTATAATATTTATTATACTATGTTATTACATTTACAAAAATTTGATTTATTATAATTTTTAGTATTCAATTAATATTCTGGTGTGTTTTGCTTGTAGCATAAGACATCTCCTTTTATTTTTTTATTCATTCTTCTTCCAGTGTTTACGACGAGAATGTTAGATTATTGACTGCGACTTCAGTCATTCTTGGTGTATTATTTCCACGGAGGAAATAGCGTGGAAAGGCCATTTGCAGTAAATCGCGGCGACGCGGGCGCCTATTGAGATGAAGGAGAGGCAGGTACAGAGATAGGAGATGGTCTTCTTCACAGCCCATCCTCCCCAGCTCCAGGGAGAATACGAGCCTGCTATCGTTGCACTGGAGCGAGTCCTTCAACGGTTCACATGCCTCGCAGAACCCACTACTTGTGGTAAGGTTAGTTCTACTACAGGTTAGAAAGATCAATGTAATAAGTTTGGCACAGGGAAAATTTCTGCCACCTGAGCGCTGGTATCGCTAGTGCACCAAAGTGACCAATCACAGAGCTTTCCTGAAATTTAAGTTACATTAAGTCGAAAATTTAAAACGCGAAAACGGTTTCTTTTCACTTTAAAATTAAATTAAATGATTAATGTGCTTTACAAGTTTATTTAAATTTCATTTTACTACAGTTCCGTACTTATCGGGTACGTTAGCGATTGAAGCGATACTAGTGGTAGAAATGTTCCTTGTGCCAAGCTCTCCCATAAGAAATCGTATTTTCTTTCTAATCTGTAGTAGAATAAACCTTACTTGTGGGGAGGTCGTCTGTCTTTTGTCATAGTTACCAATTACTGCCTTTAAAAGTCATTTTTATTATTCGTTGTAGGTTGGCGCAGTCGCTATAACGTTCATCTTCTATGTAGACTGTCAGGGTTCGACAGTGGCGCAGCCGAGATTTGTGAGGGGAAAAGGGGGTGGTTTTTAACCTGAGAATAATATACTGAACGTTGTCCAACACTTTGAAAGAGTGAGGGGTATGCGAGGGTGCGCCTCAGGAAATTTTATATTTCAAGGTGCGAAATAGTGCTATTTTAGCTGTTTTCTTAACGAAACCTTGAATATTCTACTTGTAAAGAATTATTTACGTTTTTAAATATATTTTTCAAAACTAGTCACGAACGGCAAGAGGGTTATAAACCCGGCACATCCTCCCACCTTTGGCTACGCCATTGGGGTTCGATTCCTTGCAGGGTTGACCCAAGTTTTCGAATTTCGGAATCGTGCCAGACGATTACGTTGGTCGGCGGGTTTTCTCGGGGATCTCCTGTTCCCTCGTTTTTTTTGCCACTTACATTCTGGTGATGTCCCACACTTATCTCATCTCTACCTCTCGCCAACACTGAAAACCTCGTACGGCAGTATAAAACAAACACTCGAGTACGCAGTGTTGCCTACACGCTAGGCTCTGTGTCGCAATGCTCAAACTTCACTTTTTTTTTTTTTCACGAAAACTATGTGTCCTAGACAGTCGCTACAAGAGGACATTTTTTATTAATAAGATCAATTTAACCAGTAATTCACTTTTGAATGTCATATTATCGTGACGCTAAAAAAAGTTGCCAGCAATTTAAGCGTGGCCACCCCTTTTATATTCGTAAGGGTTGTAGGAATCACCTGTCATTTACGGTTGGTTTGTTGGCCTTTTAGTTATGACGTTTCATCCTGAGTTATGCCAGTTTACGTCGATCAGTGTTCGGTTTGTGGAAGAAATAAAAAATGTTAAATTTGATTTTCAGTGGTGAATTATTCCCTTAATATTACTGTTACGAACAAAGTGTCTAATATATTTCCTGCCTTATTTTTTCATAAGGAATCACCTGTCGGAAATTGTGAATTTTTTCAGACTCAACCTGTATATGACCTTTTGGTGACTTTTTGTTGTTTTCTGCATAACAATAACGTGATAGAACCAATGTTTTCCTGTTTATGGTGCGTGCCTATTGTAAGAACTAACACAATTACTGGAATATAACCTGTTCGTTGTTAAGTAAGTACTTTTATAAATACCTTCAGACGTTACATATTAAGTATGGCGAAACCTGTTACATTTTGCTTAATACTTACACTTTGTTCATAATAAAAAGTTAAGAAAACATACAAACTGACAGAAAAAATAGTGTACATATCTTCAAAAGTGCTCACTTTACGTAAAATGCTTACAAGATGTTTAGGGACCTTCAAATTTCACGTTAAGGGTGCCGCATACCTGCGGAGCTAGATATAAGGGTGACCTCAAATGCAGCATCGCCTCAACGAGCCAAGCGCTGAACTATTGTGCAAGGTTATCGCTGAAAGGTTTTACTGTGGGACGGTTCGCTCTACAGGCGTTGTTTACTCTTACATAAAAATCGCCGTGAAAAATCTCAGTTCAGCCATTTTCACACTGAAATAAGTACCTGTTAGGAACTAATGCACTTGAAAATTAAATTTTAAAATTGTAGTTTGTGGTGTATCGGAAACGACGTGGGGTTAAATTTAAATTCTGTTCACAATAATTAGTGTTAATGAGATTTTCAGTCCATTAAGAAACCGCTCTTTAAAACAATCCCCTTTGTGAAAATAACATGCGTGATCACTCTCTTATTTACTAGAACTTTTGAGGCATTAGCTTTTGTGAACATTTCATGTTGTTTTTATTAACAGTTCATCCCAAGAAACATAAAATGTCTTCTTGTTGCAAGTCGCTAGAATGCATTGTTTACAAGAAATTATACTCTAATATTTTTGAGCCCCTAATACAATAAATACCTGTCATTTAGGCAAAACCTGCTACCCCCACAATGGAATTGCACACAGAACGTTTCTAAATGCATTTTGCACTTTGAGAAATGTATCCTGCGTTACATTTATTTAGAACCATGTCACATATTTCAGTTAAGTATACCTCAACAAACGTATTTTCAAGTAACCCCATACACACTCGTGTTTACCACACACCTTCATATTTGGCGTGTATTTCAGGTGTGAATGTCTGTAAAAAGCGGCAGAAATTGTGGTGCTAACGATGATAGAATACCTTAGCACAGGTTGTAATGCTGACATCTTATTCAGTGTATTTCACCGTCTGAATAGAGAGAGAGACAGTGTATGTCGGTTACGTCACTGCAGCTATGCACTTTAAGCCCCGTGCTATGTGCTGCCGAGAGAGAAGTGGTTACTGACGGCGAATTGCAGTCCCCGACTCTGCTCCCCTCGGGGCGGGAAAGCGCCGGGCCTCGAACCCGTGCTGTGATTGGCCAGTGGGCGCGCGCCTGCGCCGCACCGCGGGGTAGTGTGACGGGAAGGGGTGACGGGACGGCGCGCGTCCCGGCCGGGAGGACGCCGCCAGTCCGTAGCGACGCCGGGCGCCGATAGCGCGAGTGCCAAACTCGCCTCGTCACTCGACCAACCCGCGCCGCGTCCTGTCGCCGACCCGAGCTCCTTCCGTGAGGGTTCGTGTGTCTTCGGCGCGTTGTCGGTGTTTGTGATCCTTCCACGAGCGTGCCTCAGCGCAAGTCTGCGGCTGGGTCAGCGTACTATCCTGACAAGTGCATTTTCTTGTCGTAGTAATCTGTCGTTATAGCTCGTCGATAACTTCCTCAGAACTTCACGAGAAAAACTTTCACCCGCTTTTTTGTTTTGTTTCGACGTACGTTCTGGTGCTCGGGAGTGTTTGCAGATATTTCCCCAGGTTTGTGACGTATCCTGACAAGTGTTAGCTCATTTGCACGTCCTGATGATCGCTCGTCGTCGGCTCCCCGGAGGAGCGACGTCCCGTTAATATTAGATCAGCGCCTCCCGCAGGTGGGTTCTTGTGGAAGGTGTCGAGGGAGGGAGACGAAGACAGAGAGAAACTTTGGGGGAAGCCGAGATTCGTCGACGCAGGGGGAAGGGCCCCGGGACGAAATGAAACCACTCGGGACGCCGCCCATCCCGGAGGAACTGTCGTCGCTTCCGAGAGTTTCGGCGCCCGAATCCGTCGCCACGCGAATCTCCCCCTGTTGACTGCCTGAGCGCAAGTCAGGTGCGGCGTGCTAGTCCGCGGGACCGCCGTGGTAGGCAAGTGCTAGTCCGTGCGACCGCCGTGATAGGCAGAAGTTGTTGTGGAGTGTTGAGAGGCGCTTCCACGCCGCCAGAGGTCCCGCATGGTTCAGCCAGGTCGCAGTCACAGCAAGCCGGGGGCCGACATGGAGTGCCTCGAGGAACTGCTCAAGAAGGTAACCGACTGTCCGCTTACATCAACCTTTGAAAAATAAACTCTCTTCTTATTCCTGCAAAGTAGTTCGTTGGCCTAAAATTTATTAAATGGGGTGAATTTAAATTATAGAGATTATAATTATTGTACTTTCAAACAGTTCAGTGATGTTGCTAGTTCGAAGACTCTTTAAAAGCATCCGGTTCAGGTAACGCCGTCCTCAGTGAAGTCGTAGGGATGTACAGTATAATGTGTCTGCTGTCAGCCTGAGACAGAAGAGTCTTAACGATAGCAGCGTCAACGGCGCAGTTCTTCCATTTTCTACAGTCAACAAACAAACGACTTTTCCTAATTGTTGTAGTTAGCGGTATTCAGCTCTGCGACAGATGAGTAGGAACTTATTTTTGTCGAATATGAACCTAAATGTACAGTTGTATTTCTGGCTGTCGAGAAGCAGAAACCTGTAAAATGGCTCGCAAGCAAAGTCCTCCTTTATTTAGAAAAATGTTTTTGCTAACGGCAGGGTAAAATTAAGATAACGTTTCTTGTCTGAAATTTTAAACAAAGAAGCGTTTGTATTTTGCTTGCAGATATTTGTTCATATTTGGTTAAAATTGGAACACCTATAACATATAATTCAGCTATAATAGTTGTCAGTGGCTCTGTTCATACACGTCGCACACTATCAGTGGGACTGTTAATAGGAGTGTGTACCGGTTTCAAATTGCCGCTTTTGACGCTTGACAACAGCGTGTCTATTAGAGCCATAGTACTACGCTCGACGGGCAGCTTAACTCCTGTATTCACAGCGTCCCAAACTGGCGTGCAAGGTTTTCCTTGTAGTCTTTTACTTGTAGTACTCTAAGCGGTAACCCTAATTTTCTTTTAATAGTACGAAGTAAAGGCCGACGATGCAACTTGGTTTTGCACTTTACGAATTCATGTGGTATTTTCGGAGTTTCAGCAATCAGCACTCTTTGAGAAGCCCGAAAATATCATGTTTCAAACAAGCAAGTTAATTTGTTTAAAATTATAAAAAAATAGTTTCAAGAAAGTGTTATTTTCGCAGATAAACGTAATAGGAATAAGTTAAGAGGTTTCGCGTATAAAACGAATACGCATGACACGGCTGCAACACCGTCCATGCATCAGGCGAGGACTTCTCTTAAGTAAATTGTATTTATCACGAACTGTTTTTTTTTTTCGAGCGTTGTGCGTATTCGCTTGCCTGTAAGTGTTCCCGTTAGCGCCGTCGCACGCCCCAGTGTTTGTGTTTTCATCCCCGAGCACGTGGTTAGTAACACTCCGTTCTCTCGAGGAGTGTACGACTCTACGTCGTCACGATGCTAGGAAATACAATTCGCCGAAATAAATTACAGCTGCGTGAAAAGAAAAAAAAAAGTTTGTCAAAATATGGTTTTGATGCCGAAGACGGCGTTATTAACATAATGGGTAGAGATGATGGTTAGGGACCCTGAATTTTCGCGAATACAATTTTGGCCCACTTTGTTTCAGTGACTTACGTGCACATATGTAGTTCTACTACGTGGTTATTGGCGGCGTGTGTATGTCAATTGATGTATCTCATTTGACTTTGACAATTACGAGAACGTTACTACAACTTCACAAGTCTGTGATTTGCCAGTAAAACCCCAATACACGTCACAGCTAAGACGTTCAATCGCTGATTATGAAGCAGAACTGCAGATGTGCACGTAAGTCACTAAAACAAAATGGGGCAAAATTATTTTCGCGAAAATGCAGGGTTCCTAATGATGGTATATCGCGAAATTGTTTTTCTGCAACATACCCTTGAATACGGTGTAGTTAATTGCAACACGTATGATTGGGTGATGTACAGCTGACACAACGTAGCTGTCTGTAGATCAATAACAAGCATTACACATTAGAATAGCGGGGTTTTTATTTGCTCAGTCAAATAGGGCAACAGCTTCAAGTACAAGCGAAGCCAGTAATCTTCTGGTAAGCTTAACTTGCGTTGAAACCCAGCAAACAGTCAAATTTTCCCGCGATAAACCATCATCTCTTGTAATAGGGTAACGTATTAATTAGTAATTTAGTATTTTACACGTGGAATATTTTCGTGCATCAGTTCGCTGCGAATTAAAAACTAGGTAACACTGTCGTGATTATTATTGGCTCGTCAAATAGGGTAACAGCTCCACGTACAAAGGAAAGCCAGCAATAGTTTAATAATATGACTTACGTTGAAACCTAGCAAGTATTCATGTATTACCGCATAAATCTCCATCGCTTGTCATACGTTACTGATGCACGTAGACGTTAAAGTGGTCTCGCTCTCACAACGAGTTTCCGCCCTTGAACGTGGCGTATTTACGAGTCGCAACGCTTTAACGACTGGGTCGACGGGTTGTCAGCGGCCGTGATTTTTAAAGCGTAAAATGAAATTTCATATCTTAAAACAGTCTCAGACGTTTTTAAAGATGCTTTCATTAGGTGTACCATTTTAAGAAAAAAAAATGTAGGGCTACGGTTTTACAAATTAATTAACTGAAGAACAATTTATTTATATAAATAATTAGTTATTATTGTGTTTTTTCTTTAAAAATTAGTAAACGTAAAACAAACAATTAATAAAAAACTGTGAGACGCTCTTACGTGTATGTTCTGTTTAGATATATTTTTTTTAAAATAACACCCGCAGAGTGTTGGAACTGGCGTATCATAGCAGTCTGATGACATTTCGTGCACTAGAAAAGTTATAATAAGTAGCCTAAATCTTACAATTTTTCATTTTGATGTCTCAAAGTCAAAACTTTACCCTTTTTGGAATTTAGTCGAAGAAAAACGTAACAAACGTATAGAAATACTATGATTTACAACGACGAAATATGCCTTGCTGTAATAAATACTAAATGTAGTATGACTAGGGAAAACAATTATAAATTTTAAATACAATTGTGAAAAAGACAACATTTTACTCTATTTTAACGTCATTCCGAGGATAAAAAACCGAGGTTGTAATTTACTTGTTTCCTTAAGAACGTCATAGTTTCTACAATTGGTTTCATTTTTCTGTCTTAGGCATATGGCTTAATTTCTATTATGGGTAAGTTCTAAATGTAGTTGGTCATTTGACTGGCGTGACGTGTTAAAACTATAGGACATAAAACATTTTCATTAGTCGGAAACGATATTATAAATAATGCCTACAAAACAATTAGCATTAGGTGTAAATACTATGAAACTTATTTTTTTTTTCCTGTCGAGCAACTTGAAGACGACGTAGAACATACACTAAAGCTGAACGCATTAAAGCAAACCTTGCCCACTAAAGCCAAGGGTACAACGAACATTAACTTAACATATATACGTTGATTGTGATAAGAATATCGTAAACATAATAACCACAAACTCCGAGGACTTGTTGCGATAGTAATAAGCGTATATTGATAAGAGGTAGACTTTTGTCTGTTGTTGTGAAGAAATTGGTGTTGATACAGTTGGTGACACGTAGAAAATAACATATATCAATGTTTACATTTCAAAATAATAATATAACGTCTTTAATGCACCAGCATATAATTCATACCTAATTAAGTTAGTTTTAACTGTGACAATTATTTCTTCAAAAAATTACAATTCTCCATGCTCAAGCAATGCATAATCAAAGAAATTACATGTTCTTTTTTGTATTCTCAAATACAGTACAGTTTTTTTTTATTTTCTGCTGGTTTAGTCCTCTAGCGTTTAGGGCTTCTGATTGGACAGGCATTTTACACAGTGTTAGTATGTTAAACTAAACGAAATTCAACTTTTATTAATGCTACAGCTTGCCTCGTGTATGTGCTTGTCACTATGTACGATGGTATCTAATTAAACTGAATTACGTACAGGGTAAGTGTGGTATTTGATACCGTGTGTGTGCTGAAGTCTAAAGTAACTTAGCCTTTATGTGGAAGCACTTTACCCGGAGTTATGTATTCGCGAAGAAGTATTTGTGACGCCAAAATTGTGTACCAATAATTATTCAGTTGGAGATAGCGTTAAATGATTCCATTTCCTTCGCAAAATACTCGCTCTTATAGTTGATAAAATTATTATCTGCGGATATTTTTTCGTATTGATTTCCAAAAGAAATTGTAGTCTTATATCAACGCTTTAGTCATATTATTTAATAAATGAAGTCCTCACCGAGGGCATGAACGACGTTGTGGTACACGTAACCCCAAGACACGCCAGAGTTAAGACGTACAATCACTGATTACGAAGCAGAGCTGCAGACGTGCTCGTAAGTTACTGAAACAAAGTGGGGCAAAATTATTATCGCGAAAGTTAGGGGTCCCTACCTATATATAAAGATACTCTTCCAATAACCGGGTAGAACTGTAGATGTGCACGGAAGACAAGTTGGTTCAAAATACTATTCACCAAACATCCGTGACTCTTAGATATAGCGGTTTGAAATTTTGGCATTAAGAGTGCTTGGTATATAATTCGGCGCTAAAAGCAACAGTTTATAATTGTAGGTTTATCGAAGCCAATTTGCAAAAATCCAAAACTTCAATCCCAGGCAATAGGTTTACCAACTTTCTGAGCAAAAATTTTTTTTCTAGTAACGTATATCTGAAGACTGTCTTTATGTCGTTCTCTCTAACACCTATCTTCACCAAAATCTCGATGTACTTGGAGACACTGTAGAATGTACTCTCGAAACCTTCATACCGTACTAAATTATATTTCGTCACTTTTCACAGCGTGTTTTGCATTACGGGTTATCTACTTTTAGTTTTAAATTAAATAAATCATATTTGTTCCTCTTTAGAATTCCGATTTTAAAAGTGGTAACTTCAACTCGTCTCTCGGAGGAAGATAGTGTGCTGCGCTTACGAGAGATGGCAGCACTGGTGCTATTGTCATTTGCGTCGGCAGTCATAGTTAATATACACAGACCTATAGTTAGAGCTAGGAAAAATTCGTGAATTCAGTGACCTGTATGCTAGAATCCAAGGTCATATGCATACTCAAGCCCCGTCCATTTGTTCATTGTCGGCTGTCTGAATGAGTAGCAGGTAATGGACAAATGGCAGGACTTCGGTATACACAGGATAATGGATTCTAGCATGTTGGTCGTTGAACTCGCGAAATATTTCTAGCCATACTTATAATTTACGAAACATATCACATTATATAAGCAATAAAAAATAGTGCAGTTCTGTCTGCTTCCAAGCTACATTTCAATCGTATTTGTTCTCCAGCGAGGATAGTCGTAGAACGCAACTTAAATATGTCCGCCATTTTCATGAACTTTGTCTCGTAACAACGACCTAGAACCCGATCTTTACACAGAGAGAGTCACGAGACTTCTCAACGACAGTCACCGCGCCATTTTTAGTTATTGAAGGCGAATTCTCGTCGCAAAGATAGTTACCAACTGTCTTTGTATAAAGATCGTTTAAGAGACTGAGAATCTGCAGAATAGGCCTCTTGGTTTCCCTACCCTAGGGGGGGGATGGGGAGAGAATTGCATTTGCGTAGCTTTGGGGGGGGGGGGGTGGACAGGGGTTGTAACCCCCCGTCCTAGCTCCTGGTGACAAGTTTTAT
>PNEQ01080777.1:39958-76172 GCA_003012365.1 Medauroidea extradentata
ATATATATATATATATATATATATATATATATATATATATATATATATATATATATATATATATATATATAGTAATATTCGTCACTCAAACATTTTTCATCTTTAAAAAACTTGCATTACTACTACTGGTATATTAAATTTTTCGTTACTAAAACATCGTAAATAGCACCATTTTGCACCTTGAAACACAAATTTTTCCGACGGTGGACCCACGAACCACGAACCCCCCAGAGGTAGGTGTTCCATTATAAAATTCCCCATTCGAACGCCTTCCCCCAAACAAAATCCTTGTTACGCCACTGGAGAACTCGAGCTGATATCTCGTACTGTCTGCAGCTTGTATAGCGGGAAGAGTCTTGGAAGGCCTAGGGTAGTGTGTGGAAAGGGGAAGTGTAGTTATCCGCGGGTATGGAGACGAGGTCGAGTGGCGAGTCGACCCCAGGCCCCGCGACACGCGAGGTGGTCGTTATGCCACGCCCCCCTCGGCACCCGCTAATATGCCCCCGTCTGCACGTCGCCCCGTCGATTATCATCCTCCTGCCTCTAGAGGTCTTTACGAGAAGTATAGTCTGTCTCATTTAACGTTTCCATATTTTGACATTTCTCTTATCCCGATATTGTATTGTAATATTTAATGCCTGCACTGTAAAAAAAATGTTGGTAAATTTACTCTACATGTAATGGAAGCTAATTACCTCTACAAGTGAGGGAAAATTACTCAACACATGTCAAGGAAAGTTACTCAATTCTGGTAATGTAATTTTTCATTACATATTGGTGCAAGTCCTCTAGGACAATTTGACATAACGCGCGAGCGAAAGTTCCGAGTGGTTTTTGTGGTTAATACACTACCTAGCGAAAATTTCCACACATATTCGAAAATCAGATTTTCCTCTCAAGGTTGGGGAATATTACCATACATATGATGAGTAATATTACTAACTTTTTTTACAGTGTGTTATTGGTCTGTAGACAGCAACGTTGTGTCAGAAATATAATCACGGAATCATATATCTTACAAGAAACTACAGCGTTTTCGAGTGTATGTTGGACCAAACCTTTTCGTGATATACCATCAGTAGAGGTACGTAAATTTCGCAGATACATTCCAGGTCAGGTTGAACGCTAATTATGTATACTTCTTTGTCATGTCTGTGACTTGCTGGCGGCTGTTACGAAGCGACTTTGACTACTGCAAGCCAGTAGCAAATAAGGGATCGCCTGCTTCCCGCTTGTAATGTTATAAATCAATAGATAATCGATTGTGGTCAGTACTTGTATAGGACTGACAAGTCTAGGCTGCTGCCTGATGAATCCGCGAAATTGACGTACCTCCAACCATCAGCTCTAATTATAAACATTTGCTGATGCAGCAAAGTAAATGAAAATCATGTGACATTTCATATATGGTTCCACTTGAACAGTTACATTCTTTCTAAAAATTGTTTTTGTGTCATTAAATTTTAACACACTGAATTTTATTTTTATTTAACTTTTTTTTACTGATTTGTATTTCTTGTACCCATTTTCTTATGTAGGCCTATGTAACTAGTTTTAGGTAAATTTAGTTGTGTACTTGTAGTTTAATATTTTTAATGTTCGTATTTATAGTTTAATTTAAGATATTTCAAATGTAATGATGAACAAATGTAAAAGCTTGTCATCAATAACTGTACACGACATGTTGTAAACCAGCCTCAGGTTGAACACTTCGTGTATAAATAAATGACATTTTAAAAGTACGTTTGTATGAAAAAGCTATTATTATTATTATTATTATTATTATTATTATTATTATTATTATTATTATTAGGAACCTATATTGGAGGGTTTAGAAACAGCGTTTATAATGAGCATGGTGTTTTAAAAATGACATTCTGACCTTGTCCAAAGAGTGTTTTCTTTTCGTACTTTGACTAAGTTGATGCACGTGGAATGATTTCGAAATATAACTTCAATTTTCTGTCAAATTTATTGAATGCCATGTTACGCCAAGCTGACGTCATAACCCACAGCCATATTGTCTTTCCATTTATTGAATGTCTTGAATTTTGTCAAAGATTTTCGTTTCAAACATTTTTATATGTTCTTGAATCGAAATTTTTAAGAACAGGGAAGAGCGTTTTCTGGATTAATTAAAGTAACGTGTTAATTGAATTCCGTGTGTAAATTAAAGTACTGTATATTAAAGTTAAATATATGCATTATTTATTTGAAGTGGTGTACATAAAAATAATAATATATTTTATATTTTTAAACCACATATTTTTGTATCGTGCTGGATAAGTAGCTATATTAATTATTACGTTCATAATTTGTTTACAAAGTGTGTGATAACTTTTAAAGCAGTCTCTTCAATGTTTATGGAATCGAGTTTCTTGACTCGTGCTATTCAATAAATCAAACCCAAGAAATTGCATTCAAGAAATAGTTAATCGTATGAAATTGTCTTTCAGACGGGTTTTCTCGCTACTTTAACCAGTGGATGCTACGTAACACATAGGACGGATCGGGAATCAAGGAACTATGTTTTCGCTGCATATCAGTAGCTGCACGTGTGGGGGTGTCAAATGAACGTTATCTGTCTGCTTATTTGCTTCCCTCTACCGTGATTCATACCTCGAGACTAGCAAATATTGCGTTATTTTCTGATAACAGACTAGATTGCAAGCTGTTGTTTGCTTTCTCGACATCTTCCACTGGCGTACAACGGCATGAATTGTATCGGTGAACACTTTGAGACGGTAATTAAAAATCCCACGCTAGAGTGACTAGTGTCGCATGTAAAGCAGTCAAATTTGTAAATGACGTCACATAAAGACAGGTGAACAATGAAATCATAGATTGTACTTTTGTGTGTTTGTGTTTGTATAGAGAGATGGAGAGAGGGATAGCGAGAGAGAGAGAGCAGTGGAGTCTAGTCTGTAATTTAGTAATAACACCCTCCGAAAACCAACGAACGTAAGGAAATGAAATAATTTGCTCTGAAAGTACTGTTTGTCACTGGCTACATACAGCTAGATGAATTTTAAATTGGCACAAAATATTTTTGTATTTGATGAACTCTAAAATTTTAAACTTTTTATTTATTTATTTTTTTTTTCAAATATGAAAATATTTTGTAGTGGGTTTTTGTATGTTTCAAGCTGTATGTCATGACATGTAGTTTCGTTGTAAATTATTTCGTTTCACTATGTTCTCTGGTTTTCGGGAGTGTTTGAAATACATTTTGCCTTTGAAATGCCCCGAGTGCGAAAACTGGTCTCAGTTTTTTTTTTTTTTTTTTTTTTTTTTTGTAAAAGGAAAATGCACTCCCGAGTAACGGCTACAGAACTAATAATATTTCATACAAACATAAAAATATGATTTGTCTCCACTTTGAAAGTCTTATTTCTCTGGTTTTTGTGATAATTATTTTTTTTTAAGTCTAAACGAGAGAGCAGATATCAAAAATTTGTTTGGCAGCTTTGTGTAAACAGGGTTTCATCATCTTGGACAGTTTAGTAAAGACAGTACGTACTATGGTTTTAGCTAATTGTACAATTAACGGAATTTGTTTTAATAACAAGTGAGGAAGAGTACAAACATAAAATACTTTATGACTTTTAATTCCTTTTCTTATTTATTTGACCAATCAGTAGTTGCCTATCAATAAAGATGATGGTATATCGCGGGAAAGCTTGACTGTTGGCTGGGTTTCAACGTATGTTCAGCTTATCAAAAGCTCACTGGCTTTTCCTTGTACGTGGAACTGTTACCCTATTTGACTGAACCAATAAAAATCCAGCTATTGTAATATTTGATGCCTGTTGGTATTCTGCAGATTCTTATTGGCTCAGTCAAATAGGGCTACAGCTCCAAGTACACGAGAAAGCCAGTAATCTTCTAGTAAGCTGTACGTGTATTGAAACCCAGCAGACAGTCAAGTTTTCCCACGATAAACCATCATATAATTGGTAATAAGGGCGTGAACGTGTTGGCACGAGGCCACGTCACGGTAGTTTAAAGATGACGGATTTACGGCTCGTGCTATTGCATGTGCATAGAATGAGAAAGGCGGTCTGGGTAACTGCACGGTTTAACGCGACGTGAGATCGCCTGCGACCCGCTATAGCGTCCGTTCCCGGTTAACCGGAGATTCGCGTGCTTCGCTATAGCGACCACAGCACCTTCGCCCCGCTTATCCGGGCCCCGCATCGCTTTTACCCCGAACACTTTAGTTATGCAGTTTTTCCATCCGCGAACGATATGCTAAACGTTCCGTGTTCTAAGCAACACCGTTCCATAATCAACTTCAAGGTTTAGGCATGCTGGGCTGTTCCCAGCTCCTCGTGTATATACTCTCAATATTTTTTCGAAATCAACTTTGTCTCAGTTGTCCTGTTCGTTTTTATGTTAATATAGTGTTACGTATTATTGTATTTTGCATCAGTTGCACAAGAGTGGTCCAGTTGTGTATGTATTGTTGTTGTAGCATTTATTATTCTTGTTTTTTTTTATTCTTTCCAAATTTTTTTGCATATTTTATGCTTTAATAATATATATCCGCAACGTATCTGTTTTATTTGCTTTGTTATAAATGTCGAATTTTGTATTCCAAATAGGAGCATTTGTTCTGTTTGAGAATAGAATTGTTTCTAACTTAATGTTCCATTGCTTCCGCATATTGTTTCTGTAAATTTTATAAGTTCATGGTGAAGCTAAATTCTGCCGACAAACCGCAGGAAGTGATTACTGAGAAAATAATACGCACACAATAGAGAGAAAATTTTAATTAAAAAATAAACGTTTTAAGTTCGAATATCGCAACGCTATTTTCCCAAAAATGTGGGAAAATAAATGACTTGCAAGGACAATGGTCTGAACATCGCTTTATGTTCTTAGACTCTTCTAATGCAGAGCAAATTCTGGCAAAGATCTTCGACCGTTATGAAAATACAGGAGTGGCCACCCTCTACTTGTCTACAACTTTTGTAGCGTCAGGAATTTCGAACATCTGACAAAGGTTTATTGAACTATGTGACTTACGTAAAAATAAGTATTCTCTTGTTGCAACTGTCTAGGTCGTATCGTTCTCGCTCTAAATGCACTTGAGGATTCGGTGGAGGATTACAGAGCCTAGGGCATAGGCAATATTGCGTACACGTTTGTTGTTCTCAGCGAACAGGCGGCGGTCTCCACTCACAGCAACTGCGTGTACCATACGTTAATAAGCTCACTACGCCGAATCTTGAAGTGTGTTTTAAACGAAAACCATAGGTCGTTTATACAGTTGCGACAATACAATCAATTTTGTTAGGTAAGTCACAGTGTTCAATAAATCTTAGTCAAATGATCGAAATTTTTAACACTGCAAAAGTTGTATGCTAGCAGAGGTTGGTCACCTCTGTTATTGTATAAAGGTCGAATGTATTTCCCCAGAATTTTCTTTGGCTTAGAAGAGCCTGACAACACAAAGCGATGCTCAAAGTATTGCCCTTACAAGCTATTTTCTCATAGTTCAGGAAAATACAGTTTGAAAATTCAAACTTCAAAGCTTATTTCTTTCCTAATATTAAGTTTTAAGAAAAAAATAGTTCTCCACGTTTTGTCATTATTTACTCAGGAATCATTTCCCGCGGTTTGTCGATCGAAGTTAGCCTCATCCTATATAGTATCCTAAATATGTAAATTCTTGGTACTTATTGACTAATTTTACTATTTTTATTATTTTAGTCCTTGTTGAGTTTATTCCTTCCAACGCTGTTTCATATGTAGAAATGTCGATATTGGTGCAACCTTCACTTTAAATAGGAATAAGTGAATATTCTCTAATATTAAATTTTTCACAGATTCTGGGTAGAGTAGCTCAACCCACTGGAAAATCAGGGAATATTTACTTACTCGCTTTTGGATTGTAAGCACTGTAAATCTGAATTGATGAATATTCAACTGATTTCCTAGTGGATGTTCACTGATTTAATTTGTTTAACCGGTTTGATTCGGAATCTGTGAAAACCAATGGAATATTAGCGAAAAATCTTGATTCTGATTTAGAACGTGGAAGTAGTTCGCATTACTTTTAAAACGACGAGTTCTCTGATTCCCGATTGACGGGATTGTGGTCAGAAAGCATATTCCTGTTTATCTCTTAATCTGATCAGTATTACTGTCAGAAATCAATACCACAACGTACACTAGGAAATTCAAGTGCACATAATCTGGCCAACTTGGAATAAATACTCAGGTGATGTTTCGAGCACATTTGGCCGTAAATGTGTTCATAATTCAGTTAGCACTTAGCAGAATGTCGTGTGCATAAGCATAGAAAAATAAGTAGCTTTAGGGTGGTGGTGATGAGTAGAACCAGGATTTTGTCGCGATAATATTTCTGCATCACATAGTTTCGGTACCCTACGTGCACATCGGAAACTATGCTTCGTTATTATTGACAGCGTGTCTTTGGTCAGACGCTCTCATTTGACTGCACCAATCCGAATTAGTAGGGCCACGATTTTGTCGCGAAAAGATTTTTGCCCCACTTTGTTTCGGTGACTCACGTGCACATCGGCAGTTCTGTTTCAAGGTTATTGGCAGTGTGTCTTTGTTCAGACACGTTTCTCATTTTACTGCACCAATCAGAATAAGATTATTGTGAGTCTGTACGTCTATAATTTGCCAAGGCAAGTGAGAGTGAAATCATCCAACCTCAGACGATGTAGCAGAGCTGCAAGTGTGCACATGACGCATCGAAACCAAATGTTACAAAAATCTTTTCACCATAAAATCGCGGCTCTACGAATTAGGTTATTGTGACTTCCTGCTGTGGTTTGCCAGTAGATCCTCAAGACAAGTGAGAGTTAAAACGTCCACTCACTGACCATGAAGCAAACACAGCTGCAGATGTGAACATACGGCATCCAAACACGGCCGTCTTTAGTCGAAGGCCGGAGTCTTGCATGTGGCAACGTTCCATCGCAAGCCTATACTGCCGATCGCTCATTGGTAGCCCTAGTCTGTGTAGACGTGTACTCGTCACTAAAGCTGCATCTAGACACGTTACAGAGACTAGGGCAGTCAAGAAGTGACAAGCAGCTGGCCCTCCGGTGAATCGTTGCCACATTCAAGTCTCCGACCTTCTACTTAAGACGGTCATGATCCAAACCAAATGGCGCAAAAAATATTTGGCACACAATCGTGGCTCTAATAACGAGTTATCTGGGGGAAAATTGACTGTTTTCTAGACTTCGCTGTAATGTATTTATTTCCGACAGTTTTCTTTCGTTACTGGTGAATCCTTATTTGACTGGGTAATTGCTAATTCAGGTGCACTAAGACTGAACGTCCATGATTTGTCTGTAAACAGCTAGGCCGTGCATGATGTAAGTATCGTAAAATCGTACAAGACGCAGGACGGTACATTGAATTGGAGAATATGGTGGCAGAAAATATTCTCGTGATTTTGTACCATATCTACGTATGCGGGGTAGCTAAACAAATGCATGGTATCTCAAACCCCAAGAGCGTATACATTCCTACCGGGTGCCCGTTGGCATCCAACGAACCCTGCGAGATAACATGAAAAGAAGCCCTACAATAGAGAAACGACAGAATGCGAAAGGCGTGGTAAATTAAATTGTGTTATTCAGAAGGTAGCCATCCCACAAACGTAAAGAACAGGCAGAAAAAATCTCCTAAATTATTATACATTAAAACAGCAGTAGCTAAACAAATGAAGTCAAACTGAGTTACGGTATTTGGAAACGAAAATATGTTACTTAGCGAAATAAGTTGTGTATGTTCTAATTTATCAAGTGTATATAGGATGGTCTCTTTCTGCATAACACCATTCAGTTGAATACCGTGGACTAAGGGCAACGCCCGCCACATTTCCCACATGCGAAAAATGTAGTGTCGACTCCGTTATTAATCGAGCCAGTATCATCGTGATGGGAGGCGAGCATTTAGCCTCTGCGCCAGCTGGGGCCTCATAATGATGGTGCAAACATACTTATTTTTGTTCCGGCAGAGTGAGCAGAGTGATCCCCCTGCTTTTAACTCAACTGATTTAATTCTAATGTGCTGTATGATTTGTGGTTAGGAAGGAGTATTACTTCAGACTCGCTCAAAAAATTTCCGACGTGCTAAAATTACTGGTTATGCTTTCCCACTCTTTAAAAGCGAATCTGCGTGGTGACACGCGAGATAGCGTGCAGACACTATATTGCATGCGGACACCAGTTTTATGCTCTAATTTTGCCGTGGCTTTGTCTTCGTCCCTGCTATTTCTAGAGTGGAGGCTCTGTGTTCAGTTCGTCACTCCGGGAGCAACGGCTCTGAGTAGAAACACATACAGGATATTGGAAGCTATTTATAGGTCGTTCACAATAAACTTAGTACTCTTGAACACCGTCTTGTCAAACGTTAACTTTTGAATACAATACAGTGTACGTACTTTAATTATTACTTAGGTTGCTTTTATACAATAAAACGCGGCAGAAAACTATTAATTATTTGAAAGGAAAAAAGTAATTAGTAGGGCCACGATTTTGTCGCGAAAAGATTTTTGCCCCACTTTGTTTCAGTGACTCACGTGCACATTGGCAGTTCTGTTTCAAGGTTATTGGCAGCGTGTCTTTGTTCAGATACGTTTCTCATTTGACTGCACCAATCAGAATAAGATTATTGTGAGTCTGTACGTCTATAATTTGCCAAGGCAAGTGGGAGTAAAATTATCCAATCACAGACGATGTAGCAGAGCTGCAGGTGTGCACATGACGCATCGAAACCAAATGTTGCAAAAATCTTTTCGCCATAAAATCGTGGCTCTAGTAATTAGGGTTTCAAAAGTTCTCGCTTTATCCCGAATGACCTATAGATAGAGACATGCAAAATTCGCGTTATAACTTGGTAGCAGACTAAACTGCACTTCCCTATACATAACAGAGCATAATATGAGATTCAATTGGCCACGAACTTTTATGTGTTGTCATTTACGTGTGCTACGTCTTTACAGAGATTGGCCTCTCTACCTTGTAATCATTCTCCGCGGTAAGTCACGACGATATCGGCCAGCGGGAGACGTCGAACCAGCCTATAGTCACTTGGAGTCTAGTCAGCTGTCAGAAAATAACGCGAATTTTGCATGTCGCTACCTATAGATACTATCCTCCGAGCTACCGAGGGACCGCGTTAACAACAGTAATTTTCTAATTTCATCGTTTCACACTTCAATTAACATAATTTTTAGTATTCTAAAGTTTGTAACACATTAGCAAGTTTAGCATTTCCCTTTTGGTTTGTAACGATTCTTGGTAAGATGAAATTCTAGAAAATATTTAAATGTTTAATATTAATAAATATTCAGTAACTTTATTACCATTGAATCACGGCCAATGTCAGCAGTTATTTTCTTAGGTTTTGTGCCGCAGTTTGTTTCATAGCCTTGCGTGCGTATCTACAAGTCTACTTTATGTTTATTGGTAGATACCGGAAAAATTCGCGTTTTCTTTCAGGCGTAAGCTATAATCCTAGCAACTATAAGTTCGTGCTACTTTCACAATTGGCCGTTGACTTATTTGACAGCACCTTGAAGTCGATGAGCCAGTAATAACAATGTAAATATATGCTGGCCCATTTCACTGTGTCATCGAGAAGCCAACGAACAGCTGTTTTCTGCTTGAGTACACATATATTCTTGGAGGCTAGCCTACAGGTGAGTGAAGCCGCGAATATTTCCTGTCTGTTTATTGGCAGTCTGTCTATGTAATGTGACGTCTCATTTGACTGTTCCAGTCGCAGTAAGCTAACTGCAACATCACATGTTTGTAGTTTGCGGGCAGAATGCCAAGACACGTGGGAGTTGAATCGTCCAATCACTGACTATGAATCACAACTCCAGATGTGCTCGTAAGGCACTGAAACAAAGTAGGGCAAAATTCTTTTCATGAAAATTTCGGGGCCGTACTGGTAACTAAAGATGATGGTTTATCGCGGGAAAACTTGACTGTTTGCTGGGTTTCAACGCACGTTCAGTTTACTAGAAGATTACTGGCTTTCGCTTGTACTTGGGTCTGTAGCCGTATTTGACTGAGCCAATAAGAATCCCGCTGTTGTAATATTTTATACCTGCTATTGGTCTGCAGACAGCCATGTTGTGTCAGACATACATAAACCAATCATACATGTTGCAAGAAACTACAGTGTTTTGAGGGTATGTTGGCACAAAACATTTTCGCGATATACCATAATCTCTAGTGATGACTTATCATTAGGGAAAGGAGTATTTCAGGAGTTCAATAACCCGCATGCTAGAATCCATTATTAGAGATAATGGTTTATCGCGAAAATGTTTTGTGCCAAGATAGCCTTGAAAACACTGACACAACGTAGCTGTCTGCAGACCAATACCAGGCATCCAATATTACAATATCGGGATTCTTATTGGCTCAGTCAAATAGGGCAACAGCTCCACGTGCAAGCTGTCTTCTGGTAAGCTGGACGTGTATTGAAATCCTTCAAACAGTCAACTTTTCCCGCGATAAACCATCATCTCTATCCATTATCCTATGCATACTATAGTGCAGGCTATTCGTTCATTGTCTGTTGTTCCGGTGAGTAGCAGCTAATTGACAAACAGTCGGGGCTTGAGTATATATAGGACAATGGATTCTAGCATGCAGGTCATTGAACTCGCGAAATATTCCTTTCCCAACTTATCATATGATTAGGGAGTGTAAGTTTTCGCGAAGAGAATATTGCACCATCGCTTAAATGCCTTACATGCTCTGCTTCACCGTCAGTGATTGTATGTGTTTAACCCTCAGCGTCTTGGTGCTACATCAGCTAATGACAGACGTGGTGGGGTCGCAGTAAGCTAGTTATGATTGGAGCAGTCAAATTAGAGACGTTTCTGAACAAATTCACACCGCCAGTGACCATACCGTAGAAATTATCTTTGAAAGAACTGCGCAATGGGAGTGCATGATTGGATTTAGTTTCTCGGACATACTCCATTGCAATATTGATGATTGTCAAAGAAAACTAAACATAATGGAAAAATATAAACAAGCATCGTATGCTTTAGTCAATAGGATACATACACAACAGAAAATTCCATTAATGGATTCGGGTCAAATAAAAACAAGGTCCATTATCTTTAGTTTTCTTTGACAGTCATCTATCGCAGTTGAGTATGTCCAAAAACTAAATTCAGTCATACAGTAGAACTGCAAGCGTGCGCGTAAAGCTCTAAAACAAAATGGTGCAAAACTTTTTCCGCGAAAATTACTGCTCTCTGCACATGATTGGGCCTGAATTTAGTTGTTCCTTTACCAGCAGCTCAGGGCTCTCCAGAAGGTAGTGAAGGCCCAATAGCGAGAGTAACACGAACTTACATATGTTTGACTGCTAACTTGTGCACAGAAGATAACGCGACTTTGTCAGGTTTCTATCTATAGCTAAAATGAGGAGCAAACATTCAAAACAATAATGTACAAAAATTCGCATAAGAGTTACACACACGTATAATCTGAGCTTCATTAAATTAAAATACGGTACTATTGGATATGTCATGATTCTTCTTACTAACTATTATAATATTCCAATTTTTTCAACTTCCTCTGCAACTCACTAAGATGGACGTGTCGGATTTTGAATGTTTGCTCCTCAAATGTACCTATATGTACAGTAGAAAATCGTTTGTGATCTCTGTGTAAAATTGTCTTGATGGTTTTGTTTAAAGTCTTATACATATTTTCTTCTGTTTTCAGGTAATATGACTTTTTTACAATGCAGCTGCTTTTCCCGAAAGCGGTAAGACTTTCTTCAGTATTTATTTTTAGTTTTATCGGATTATTTTTGTGTTAAACAGTAATCCATGCGTTCGTCAAGTGTATGTGTAAGGTGTTAAAAGGTGCAAAATATTTTTCTCGAAAATCAGATGTTCCTAACTGTAGAGTATTCTCGTAAGTGAGTACGTTTTAAGACTCTTCAAACAGACACTAGCCACAAACTTCGAGCTTTAACAGTTCCAAAACTAGCCGTTTTATTGCTCGGGCTGAACTTTAGTGAACATGTTTTCGCATATGAAATATAAACTTGCAAGGCTGCAGTTCCATTGCCTCGCTCGTGTTCACGAGTATCGTGCAATAGCTGAAACCAATGATTTTTGGTTAAGAGAATTCTTCACCAAGTAGACACGGGGCTGGTATCAACAACCTCGGACAGCCAATAAGCAGCGAAGTTCACCCGTATTAAATGAGTAGAGCTGCGATTTTGTTGCGAAAAGATTTTTGCAACATTTTGTTTCAGTGTCTCACGTACTCGTCGGCAGCTCTGCGTCTTGATTAGAGACCGGAAAAATCCGCGTACTCGCTGACATGTGGGCTAGTCTCCAAGATTATATGTGAACTCAAGTACTCAGTATCTGTTCATTAGTTGTTCGCTGACACAGTGATATGGGCCTGCATTTAGTTACATTGCTATTATTGGCTCAACGACTTACACGAGACGTCAAATAAGTCAAGGACTAATTGAAAACTTAACGTTCATAAGGGGCTACGTGCCAAAAGGAAAGTTTCGAGATAATGATGAAAACAGTATATTACGATAAACAAATGAACAAGGAACTATCCAAATGCGTTCACATATTTATTACAATAGGAATGTAGTAAATATGAGCAATAGAACAGTAGGTCTAATCATTTCAAAACACTTATATAAACTCAATATATATTTCTTCAATGGACTAGAATGCGTTGATGTTACTCCATACATCTAATTATGCTGATGTACTGCGCGCATGAATATCACTAAGAGATAGCACTTTAGGCATGTCTTCATCTTTATATGTACCTAACTCATTTTTGTCGAAAATGGTACTTAGCCCCTTTTGAATGTAAAGTACTCAATTGTGGAAGTGATACGAACTTACAGTAGATGGAAGTTTAGCTTGTGCCTAAAAGAATTCGCGAATTGTTCAGGTCCCTAGTCATGGTTATTAGCAGAGTGTCTATGTTCAGACACGTCTCTCGTTTGACTGCACCAATCAGAACAAGATTATTGTGACTCCGTACGTCTGTAGCTTGCCAAGGAAAGTGAGGGTAAAATCATCCGATGATGTACGACGTAGCAGAGCAAGAGATGTGCACATAACGCACTGGAACCAAATGTTGCAATAATCTTTTCGACATAAAATTGTGACTCTACAAATGTATTACCGTTTAGTTCGTGTCCAAATTTTTTCTCATGAAAATGCATTCAACAGGTGTTTTGACAACCCGTGTCTGACAATTACTCCGAAGGGTTCACTGAAAGAAAAATTGTTTTAAGAAGTCTTCCCTGCAAACTTATTTTGTTATAACTACAAAACAATTTCGTGGTGGCCACAATATTTTAGAGGTGTCGACAAAATGTTTTTGTGGTGACCACAAAATAAATTTTGCATGTTAAATGCCCCACAAATATTTTGTAGTTGCTAGAAAATATTTTTCCCGTGTTAGAAACGCCATTGGAAGTAAGAATATGTTCCGCTATGTAAAATGTGCACGTACAAGTCAGTTTGTAACCTAGGTAAACTATGTGATAGTTAGAGAAGGTGATTTATCGCGATAATTCTGCCAGGATATTCCGCAAATCAGTGTATCGCCTTGCGTCATGTATTGTTGGCCGACGGTCATGTAGCATAGTCTAGTTGTTCACAGACGAATGACAGACGTCCATAAGTAGTGCACCAGAGTTATCATTGGCCCAGTCAAATGGGGACTCGCCAGTAACGAAATAAAAGCGTAAGAAATGAATACATTTCATTGAAGCCTAGCAAACAGTCAACTTTTCCCGCGATAATCATCTTCTCTAGTGATAGTGAATGTGTACTGGGTGGAAACGCGAATACTGCAGAACATGATAGTTTCGACGTGATGTAGAAGTTGTTCTTGTGGGCAACTGCAACATAAGTTGTGTGCGTGTAGTTACATTTGTCGAATGGATTATTCCATGAAGAAAAAATCCGGCGGAGTTTCTAGACTAAGTTCTCAGATATTATTTAGGCCTACACACGGTGTTTGTTAGTAGAGACGTGCTTATTTCGTGTTATTATTTGTCTTTACGTTGAAGTCACACTGGCTAATAATAATAATAGTAATAATATGCCCGTCAATTAGTACTGAATCATGGCGGTCTTCAGTAGAAGGCCGGTGTCTTGAATGAGGCAACGCTGCATCGGAGGCCTGCTGCCGGTCGCTCATTGGTAGCCCTAGTCAGTGTAGACGTGTACACGCCGCTAAAGCTGCATCTATACACGTTACTGAGACTAGGGGAATCAAGAAGTGACAGGCAGTAGGCCTCCGATGCAGCGTTGCCACATTCAAGACTCCAGTCTTTTACTAAAGACGGCCATGACTAAAGGCTTTAAATGATAATTTTTTCTTAATTTATTGATAATATATGTGCGTGGTTGTGGGAGGATATGTATGTCTGTGCATATGAGAAAAATTACTATGTTAATGGGTAATTTAAATTAATCTTATTATTTAATTATCGTTTTTTATTAAATTGTTTGTTCATACTCCCTTTTATAAAACTATATTTAAGTATTTGTAAGTCTAAAATGGCAAGTTTTGCTATGCAATTGTGGTTAAGTGGTAGACAAAGTCATACGGCCGTAACTTCGCTATAAATAAAAACTCGATTATTATTATTATTATTATTATTATTATTATTATTATTATTATTACCATCATCACCGGAACTCAGTCTTATGTTACGTAATTGGCCCCGAATCTTCATATGTTTGTATGCACGCTGTGCGTTGTACTGTTGATCTTACATCATTGCGGTTGAGACAGTTCTTCAGGCTCGCCAACAGTCAATCAACAGCAGAAGCCAGATGAGCACACAGTAACTTGAAGTCCAGCCTGATGTCAGACAATAACGCAATATTTAGGTCTCTTCTTATTAGTCGTGTCACAATATGTATGCCAGTGGCACAGACTAAATAGTAATATAGACGTGAAATGATTTGGCGGCTTATTTGCTACGACGAATTTCGCCGCTTATTGGTTGCCCAAGGCTGTTGATACCAGCCCCGTGTGTGTTTGTCTCCTGCATGTTAAGCAGGTTTCATATTGGACTGGCTGTCAGCTATTAGGCCACGCAGTCTTAACTCTGGCGGTAGGCATTTCCGCCATGTTGCTGGCCAGTGAAGCCATTTTGCTGGCGTGTGTGACTGAATTCGCTGTCCTGCCAGCTATTTCACTTCCGGATTCCTAAATATTCTGTGACTTTGGTTATTGAAAAATACTTAGGTTAAGAGTAAATGATAGTCACCATCTTGAATTTTTTAATTTCGTGTTATAACTTTTCTGCTCGGTAAATTTTTGTAACTTTAACCTAACTACAGGGAATTATAGAAATCATACATATTTATTTTCCGTTACTGTTCTTACACATCGAATTGCAGTTAGAGAATTCTTGCTGCTTTCTTAACTGCGATTTGATCTGTAACAACAGTTACGGAAAATAAGGATTTAAGATTTCTAAAATTCCCTTAAAATGTATTATATTTTGTAGTTGGGTTAAATTAGCATAAATATACCCAGAAGAAAAGTTATGACACAAAATACAAAAATTCAAGATGGTGACTACCACTCACTATTAATCCCTGCAGGCATGGCAATGCCACGATGTACTCATGGTGTTTAGACAGGTAAAATACCGTGATGACAACATATTTGTCGGCTATCGCCTATCTTATTCAGATGCACTCTATTCTGGAATGCAATCCCTTATATTGATACCCCCAAATTGATACATTTAGTAACATGATGATCTGGGAATGTCTCTTCCAAACATGTAAAGTAAAAAATACGGCAACGTAAGTGGACTTTACTTCTTGTCAACAGCTAGTTCACATTAGCCGGTGACGCACAAGTTGATACAGTGACAGGAGTAGGGAGAGTTATCGGCCCAGGCTATTGTTGAGAGGAGGAAGGGAATATTACATCTATTTTTTTGTATTTAGATTTTCGAGCCATTAAATTTATTCTACCTGTATTATCAAAATTGTCTCTTTGGTAAGACATAGCATATATTCTTGATGATTTGCCTGACAGGAATAACAATGGAATCTTTCATTAACTTCTCATGCAGAATCATTACATGGGAATTATAGTTTAACTTTCAAGGATGATTATAAGTCCAATATAAGATGAACGCACAACACTATTATAATCTCCAAAATGCATCACAAATATCTTATATTTGCCACATTTACCAAAAATATTTTAAAACAGAAGTAATTGCAGAAAATCTATAAATAAAGTTTAGTGTTTTGCTCTCCCCCGTAAGGTTAACATCTCAACATTCAACTGGAGTGGATGGTAGTAACTATAGACCAGTGCCTATTTCTTCTCGTTTCCCTGTCTGTCCGAGCAAATGGTTATTTGTCAAGTGGATCTTCGCTGTTTAGGGCACGATAAGGTGTGTCGTACGTGACACACGATCACGCTTTGCTAATGCTGGGAGACTTGCAACTGACCGAATTACGCTGGGCCTCAGGAAGTACTCGTTTCACCTTGTACGGCCTGTGCCTTAATTGAACTCAGGCTAACGCACAACAGTTTTAAGGAGAGTCGCTCCGCTGGGAATATTACCACGTTATAGCCGTGCTCCGACGGCCGCTTGTAGCAATCAGCGTATCTCGGAATTAAGCGCGGCGTGGCGCGTTCGCTGTAAGCGAGCGCCCCGTTGCAACGTTGTGGTCGCAACAGCGGGCTTCGCTTATACCGAGCCCTCTTCCCCTGACCTATTGTATGTTCCTGCTCCCCCTCCCCCTCCTGAATTCCTCTAACCGGCGCCTAAACGCCTGCTCCATGAATATTCAGCAGCGAGATCCGCTGAGCCTAACCCAGCGCCTCGTGTTATTCTTCGTCTGCCCACTTCCCCTCACTTCCCCTACTCCCCCTCTTCAGTTTCTTCAATTGGAGCGTGTAATTCTTCATCGCGCGGCAAAAAGCTGTTAATTTAGCATGGGCACTCGGCGGCCTCGCCTTTACAATGCGGCCAGATAAATAATTCATACGCGTCCCAACCCCTCGCAGTCCTACCCCTGTTTGCAGCGCACCCCAAACAACGGGGCGCCACCCCCGCCGCCCCTACTTCACCATCCCCTCACCCTTTTGTTTCCCCGCTGGCCCGCAAAAATCATTAATGTGGCGGTGCGAGCAGCCGAGCTATACCTCGAGAGAGGGAGATGCCATGGCTTTCTCCGTGCAACGTGCCTCTTCGTTAATTGATTATATGCGTCTTTTCATCTGCCGTTAATTACGTACTACTTTGCCTCAGTTGCATGTGGTCCGGCAGAGGTTCGTGCTTCTATAAACCTTACGTGAATAGAGACCACAACCATATTACGATACTCGATTCCTGATTTTCATATTTGCGAAAGTCGCGTTTATAAGCAAAGTGATAGTACGGAAATACACGAAAAATGTTGTCGACGTGATTTATTTTAACACGGATTAGCTATTTGTAAAAGAATAGTAGGCCCACAGATTAAATAGAGGCGTAATATTGTTGACACAGTCGAGTTATGGCACGCAAATAATAAAATAATAACATCAGACATGTGCACACTTCATACAAGCGTAGCAAACATTTACCATTCCTCGTTGTAGATTATTGTCACGGTCTGACGTCAGTAAGCTTAGGCCTATACCGTCACCCGAAAGTCCAGTTTAAGAACTTAGGTTTCATAAGACGGAAACAGGTGTTTAAATAGAAATACGATCCATACTTTAATTTCGTCATAGATTAGTAAATAGTATGTTTTTTAAATATATAGCTAAAAACGAAAATTATATGTTTGTCTTTATTGGTATATTCCCTAAATTTTATTACTTTTTAATTCTTGTTTGTAAACAGAAATAAAATGTATCTTGTTAATGTATTTTCTCGTGTTATTTTACGCCAGTTCTCGTTAACAAAACGCAAGTTTCCGAAACTCAATTTCTGTATTGTGTTGTCTACCCTTGGTCTACACTTTGATTTTGAAAGTCACGAAGATAAATTATTGAGACATGGTGTAAATTAATTAAGTAGATTAGGGATTTTGTATTGAAGAGTTAAAAATACCAGCGATACTAGACAATAGGTTTGAACATCTTTCTGAGAAAATTTTTGTCTCGTGTTCCGTATTTCTGGAGAACAATCTGACGCTGAAATCTCGTACATTTAATTGCGCGCAGCAGATCACTCGTAACAAATACATCTTACTGGGTATGTGTTTGCTCATTAAGTTAGCAAATATCGTTATCTAGGATTGTTGTTTTGTAGGTTTTCCACAACGACCTTGAGAAACGTGTAGATTTCAATTGTAGTTGTCTGCGTTTATTTATCTACCACATGCGGGAGTGTTAGACAATCTTATTGTATTGTCAGTTTTTGAGCCATAGCATATATGCAAACTGTATTATAAAAATTTTCTCGTAGACAAAGCATAGGATATATTCTTGGTAAACTGCCTCACATAAATAGTAATGGAATCCTTCACTAATTTTCAATGCAGAATCATTGCAAGAGAATTCTTAAAAATTTAACCTAAGACGGTTTATCGCGGGAAAACGTGACTGTTTGCTGGCTTTTAACGAACGTTCAACTTATGAAAATATTACTGGCTTTCGCTTGTGCGTAGAACTGTTGCCCTATATTTTTCTTATCCAATAACAATCCCGCTAATGTGAAATTTGATGCTTATAGTATTGGTCTGCATACGTGTCGCAGTGTTTTCGAGGGTATGTTGGCTCAAAACTTTTTCGCGATGTACTATCTTCAATAAATACACGTAATTGTGTATCATTATTATGTATAATATACTTCTTATAGTATATAATATAATTCTTATATATATATGTATATATATATATATATATATATATATATATATATACATACGTATGTATATATGGGTGTCTGTGTTGGTGTGTACAAACACATTTTTTCCCCCTTGGAGTTAACGTGTCTGTCAACCGTCAGACAAAATATTAGTATTGTTTATAAACGATTGGTCGCTACGCGTTTTATCTTTGTGACTGTAATACAGTTTTTTGTGAGAAGACTTTTCCCAATTCAAATTATCTCTACCCCTCATTTTCTTTCACTGATATCTATTTGGAATCACAGTGCTTGTGAGACGGGCATAATTCTATTTTAAAGTTTCGCCAATCCGTAACTGGTATTTTAAACTAGTTCGTCGCTGTTTCACCAACCCTTTATTTGAGGAAGCTATTTTTTGAAGGGCTACCCTGACATCCACGGTTAAACGAAGATAAATTGCTTCACGGGTTGACATTGCGCCTCGCCGTGGTACTTAAAAAACAACCTAACGTCCCGGTAATAATGAAAATTAATCGCCTTTCTTTTGATTTCGTAGCGAATGCTTTTTGTTAGCAATAGTTCTAAATTTTTCCCCGGAAAAAGAAAATTGCTTTTAATTTTCCGGAGTTTATTGTGTTTACTTAAACAGCCTCAAGAATGGGGCACAGTGAGCATTATCTTAACACATACATAAATATTGTGATAAGAATGTCGTAAACATAAACACAAACACCGCGGGTCTTTTACATAATAATATTAGTAATAAGAGGTAGAAATGTAGTTGTTATTGTTGGGAAGAAATTTTAGGTAATACAGTTGACGACATATTTAAAAATAATAAAACCTAATGTTTGAAATTTTTAGACAATACTATAGCATTTTTTAATATGAAGATTTTTGTGCATAAATCATTTTTTTTATACTGTGGCAATATTATTTCTTCAAAATAAGATTAATTCTACTAGAAAGAAAATGTGTTTTCTTATGAGAGAGTTTAACATAGGGAAAAGTTCTGCCGCTAGTTTTGCTGCTATCGTTAAGGGACCAGACAAATACTAAACTGCAGTAAAATTAAATTTGAATTGGCTTGCAAATGACAGAAGTCATTTTAATTAAGTTTGAAAGTGAAAAGAAACCAATTTCACCTTCTAAATTATCAACTTTATGTAACTTAAAATTCAGGAATGCTCTGTGATTGGTCAGTTAGTGCCTATTACCGATACCAGCGCTCAAGCGACAGACTTTTTTTCCTGTGAGAAACATTTAACATTGATCATTCAAACCTGTTGTAGAATTGACCCTACATCAAAACAGTTCAACTTTTCTTTCTGGAAAAAAAAAACTTAACGCCAGTTGTTTTCTGTACAGCCAAGTACAACACAATCTTTTCATTCTCTGTTAATTTATTGTCTCGCGTGACAACGTAGTATCTATTCTGAGCCTTGGGTTGGCCAGATATTTTACACAACCTGATCGAACTTTTCTTAGTACTAAAACTTGCCTTGTGCATGGGATTATCACTGTGTACGGTTGTAACTAATCAGACTGAAGCACATGCAAGTTGACTCTTGTAATACCGGTTCTATGTTAGAGTGAGTGTTTATGCCCATTGTAATTCAACCTTTAATCGTTGACTTACAATAATTTTTATACGGATAAAGATGCCTGACTGTACATGTATAAAATATATATAGCTACATGTACGAAATAATTTTATTCGAATGTAATTAATAGGTGCGTATAACCATATAACAAGTGCATTTACTCGCACACACTACAGTAATAATTTCTGCTGATACGGTGTATAAACTGTTGTTTAAACTGGGGGAGCTGGCGAGGCCGTCTTCTGCGTGTCGAAGTAGTTCGCTGGAAATCCGCGTGGTGGCAGCACTTGCCGATACGCCAATGAAAGGGTAGTTTCCGCAACCCTTGGCCCCGTAACCGACTTTCGTGGTATTGGCGTTCTTCCTCGCCCTTTGCAAGGATACGTTTGTGTGTTCACCTATTGATTATCGGACAGTTAAATTTACTTCTTGTTGTTCGCTGAAGTTCGACATTTCATTTCTGCACATCTGTTTGCTATTAGTTAATGATTTCAACCTTAATGTTATCGTTTTGACTTTTAGTTACTATGAAAATGTGTTTTTTATTCCAGTTTTGAGAGTAATTTTCATCACTTTCTCGTTCGATACCTCTTAAAACAATTTTGATTGAAATTTAGAATTTCGAGATTTGTAAATTCGTATTGTCCTAATTTTAGGTTCTGTTAAATCATTAGTCCACAGCAGCAAAAGTTCAACGGATGTTAAATACCGGTACGAATTTTTTAAAATAAGTGTTATGTTGTGGCGTAGATCATGTGTTGTTTCTATCACTTTACGGTTTCTTAAGGAATTCTCGTAACAATGTTTGACCGTATTTTTACGGATTGTGTCTTGTGAACGTTAAGTTGAAACACCTGTCGCCACCTTTAATTTTGCCTATACAGTATCTTAATTCATATTAACGTTTGTGTATCAGGCTATGGTATAACGTAGAATACAACTATCTGCCAGTTTTAAGCCGTTGATACCACGTTTCTGCTATTTTCACGGAAATATTTTTTTAAGCCCAAACGAGAGAAGGTATGGCAATTTTGTTCGAAATAGTTTTCTCCATGTTGGCTAACTTTTTCAGGACAGTTTTGGTTACAGCTAATTATGTAACTAACCAAATTTGCGTTTGTTGACTTATTAGTCGAATCAGTATAATTTTTTGTCTTGAAAAAAAATCTATCACGGCAAAAACTATTTTCAACTAAACTGCCAAAGAGATTTGTGATATCTACTCTCTTTTAGGCTTAAAAAAAGTTGTGAAAACATTATATACAGGGGATTATGGTTTTAAACTTGTTCTACTGCAGGCACTGTCGTAGAAGAACAGGTCTGGACACTCTCCTATCTACCAATGTATTTTGCTTGACCCCATTGTTTGGTTGTAGTTCGTCAAGTTACCGAAATATTGTGTTTTATTGGCGCTTCAGTTAGGGCGGTCGGACTCTAACTCCGCCCACTTTTTTCCATTGTTAAATTTATAAAGTAAATAAAGATTGCATTTTCTTAAATTTGTGAGAGAAGGAAGTGTTTCATAAATTGTCTGTCTTACATGGAAAGGAAGTGGGTGGAGTTTAGTCGTAACGGAAGCGCCAATAAAACACAACATTCTAGGTAACTTGGTGAACTGCAGCCAAACAACAAGGGGGCCAAGTTTCCAGGCGAGTGTCCAGACTTGTTCTTCTACGACCGTGACTGCAGGTTAGGAAAATAATGGAAAGTAGGTAGGCCTACTATGGACGAGTTTGGCAAGAAACAATTTCCAACGCTAGTAGTGCTGGTATTGGCCAAGGGGTTAATTCATGCAAGTGTTTATGGAGAGATCTTCGGGTGTAAACACGAACATTGCCGAAGTACGAAGTTATTTCCTGTGCGCCAACTTTAAATAGCCATCTTACCGATACGAGCATAACTAGCAGTGTTTCCACTGCTCGACGAAGTAATAATATTGAATTACGTAACTTGTAGTAGAGTTCACCTTAGTTTAAGGGGAAGTGCAGACAATATTATCGTATCCTCAGTTTTTTAACTGTAACATTTATCCTTACTATATTATCAAAAAAGTTATCTTCGTCAAAGCATAGGATACTTTCTTGGTAAACTGCTTGGCATAAATAATAATGGGATATTTCATTAATTTGTAGGGACCCCGGTTTTTCGCGGAAAGAATTCTGCGTCACTTTGTTTCGGCGTTTTACGTGCACATCTGCAGTTCTGCCTCGTGATCAGTGATTGGATATTTGAACTCTCACGAGCTTTGGGATTCTACCGGCAAATCACAGAAGTGTGCTGGTGTTGCAAGAGCGTTATTGTAATTAGCTCAGTCAAATGAGATACGGCTCTTCACAAAGACACGCTACCAATATCCGTGAAGCAGAATTGCAGTTTGTACGTAAGACACTGAAACAAACTTGTGCAAAATTCTTTTTGCAATAAACAGGGGTTCCTATTAACTTGTAATGCAGATTCATTGCAAGATAATTCTTGATAGTTAACCTATAATTCTCTTGCAATAATTCTACTTGACAAATTTATTAAATATTCCATATTGTTTATGTCAAGCAGTTTACCAAGAATGTATCCTATGCTTTGTCGAAGAGAAAATTTTGACAACACAATTTGAATAAATGTTATGACTGAAAAACTGAATGTATAATAACATTGTCTAACACTCCCCCTTAAAGAAATACAGTACTAGAGAGAACTGGTATTGCGCTTTCGTGATTTTCCGTTAAAACAATAATAGTAGAGCCAGTGGCTCAAACAGACGGGAAAGAGAGAGAGAGAGAATTGGCCATGTCCTACAGTGAGAAACAATTTCAACATTCGTTTGGAGTAATTTCGGAAAAAACATTGACAATGGAAATCAGTATATTTCAGTGCGCCACGTCTCTCGTTCGCCGGTAACCAAGTTGAATTGTTATCAGTAAGCTGGTACACAATAAGTTTATGAAGTATACAGGTAGTCCTGAACTATAGGTACAAATGCAGGGAGGTGATTCCTTATGGAAAATAATGTAGGACATATGCAGGACACTTTGTACCTAATGGTAATATTGTGGGAGTAATGAGCCGCAGAATATCGAATTTGAAAACCGTATTTATTTGAAATATCGGAAACAGAATTATGTAAAACAACAATACTCTGAACTCAATAAGAAAGGTATTGTGAATGATTACATTGATCGTAAGTATTTGCACAGCCACTGTTGTGGTGTACAACTTCGAGAAAAACGAGGGGGTGGTACGGTCCTACCAGTGTGTGTGTAACATGTAGGTATTTTGTATTGCTTTTCAAAGATGTAATACTAATGCATAATACAAGTCACCTTCACGCAACATATGTATGTGAACTATTGAGAAGAAACACATGTTGGGTGCACTATATTGCCCGCCAGGTATGCAACCTGCATTGCAAGGCTGGTCATATGACACCGTTGCGCGCGCATCGTTCGCTTAGCACCGCTACCGTGGTGTGCCAGGGTGGCATTGCACAGTTGGTGCGCAACGTGGAGAGACGTTACACATATGCAGAAATGGCAGATATGCATCTCATGTATGGTGCTGCTGGAGGTAACGCGAGGGAAGCTCAGCGTCTGTATGCACAGACATTTATAAACAGACATTGTCCAGGACATCGAGTGTTCTCGTCTGTGGACCGACGGTTACGCGAGACTGGAACACTTACAGCGAACAGGTATGACACCTGCGTGAGACGCAATGTTAGAACAGTCAACTTTGAGGAGAAAGTACTGGAACGCATCGCCGATTCGCCCTCAAGTAGCACACGTGGAATTGCTCGCACAATGCATGCAAGCCACCAAAGTGTGTTGAGGGTTCTGCATGAACAACTACTACACTTTTTTCATTGCGAAAAGGTGCAAGCATTACAACCAGCTGATTTTCAGTCACGAGTCGATTTCGCTCGCTGGTTTCTGCATCAATGCGCAAACGAACCTGGATTTTCTCGCAACATTTTGGGACCGACGAGGCTTCTTTTACGCGTGATGGCATTCACAACAGTCGAAACAGTCAAGTATGGAACGACATCAACCCACATGCGATGGTTGAACACCGCCATCAAGTGACATTTTCTGTTAATGTCTGGGCCAGCATTGTCGGCGACAACCTGATTGGCCCTTATTTTTTGCCGGCGCGTTTGACTGGCCGCCTTTATCGACAGTTTTTAGAGGACATACTTCCAGTTCTGTTGGAGGATGTGGATTTACAATCACGCCAGCGTATGTGGTACCAACATGATGGAGCTCCTGCACACTTCAGTTTGGAAGTTCTTCGTCACCTTACCACCTCATTTGGTGAGCGACGGATAGGCAGAGGTGGACCTGTGAAGTGGCCACCACGCTCCCCAGACCTGACGCCACCTGATTTCTTTCTGTGGGTTCACCTGAAGACATTAGTATACGAGACCCCGATCAACACAGTAGCTGAATTTCGTGCCCGGATTACTGATGCATGTATTACTATTCGCAACACCCCACACATGTTGCATCGCGTGACGCTATTAATTGTTCGTCGCTGTCAATTGTGTAGCGAAGTAGGTGGTCGCCACTTTGAACAGTTACTGTAAGAAAATATGGCATTTTCACAAGGCACGTTCTCGTACAGTTGCAATCTAAAATAAAATAAAAACAAAACCAATAAAATTTACCCCAATGTAAAATCATTAAGAGTTAATTGATTTTTTTTTCATTTGGAATACAACTATCAGAAGATCTGTAGAAACATGATTCTGTCCTATCATGTAACCCGCATTCACGTACAGCAAATAAATTATGGTCGTACGACCACCTTTGCATCGCGGGTTGCATACCTGGCAGGCAATAAAGTGCACCCTCACATGTATTTCTTCTCAATAGTTCACATAAACATGTTGCGTGAAGGTGACTTGCATTATGCATTTGTATTACATCTTTGAAAAACAATAGAAAATACCTACATGTTACACACACATTGGTAGGACCGTACCCTCGTTTTTCTCGAAGTTGTACACCACAATAGTGGTTGTGCAAATACTTACGGTCAATGTAATCATTCACAATACCTTTCTTATTGTATGTTAGATTTAATTTTTGTTCGGTACAACGTCGCTTTGTAAGGGTGAATATCTCCCTTACAAGTTACTGTACGATATTTTTCGTATATAATGTTTTTTAATCCATTTTGGATAGAGCAATTGAGGACTTCCAAACTCAATGTACGCAGTATTGCCTATGCTCTCCTGGTACTATATCGCTTCAGCCAAAGCTTCGCGTGCATTTTTCACGTACACTACGAGCCCTAGACAGTTGCAATAAGAGTACCATTTTTATTACAAAGCTCGCATTACTCAATAAAACATCGTCAAATGTTCCACTATCTCGATGGCACAAACGTTTAGTCCACTTAGAGGGTGGCCACCCCTGTTCTTTTAGTAATGGCTGAAGGTATCAACCATCATTTGATGTGAGTTTGAAGACTATTATAACACACACCAATGTTCAGAGTATTGTCGTTTTACATAATTCTGTTTCCGATATTTAAAATAAATACGGTTTTCAAATTCGATATTCTGCGGCTCGTTACTCCCACAATATTACACTTAGGTACGAAGTGTCCTATATATGTCCTACATTATTTTCCATAAGAAATCACCTCCCTGCGTTTGTACTTGTAGTTCAGGACCATCCTGTATATAAAAAAAGTTAGCTTACACAGAATGGGACTATCTAAATAGAACTCTCGCTCGGGTTACTTAAGGGGGATTGATCCCTGTCGGATTGGTTTTACAGTTTTTCTTAATAATCAGGGAATATACGCATTGTTTTACTTTTTTCACGCTGACAATGCATAGTTTACGGTGTCATTCACTTTTTGGAATCCAAATGGCATTGTTTCTGGTAATGTTGTGGCCTCTGTAGTCGCTCCCGTAAATGAAGAAATTTTTCCTTTTTAGCTGTTTCCCGATGCAAAATAATGACTATATTGTGGTTCCAGCAAATACATAAAATCGATTAATTTTGTATATATGCCTTTTCATGACAAAAATTTTGATACATCGACTGGAACAAGTTATCGAGAAGAAACAGATAAATCCAAGGTGGTAGGTATCAACACCCCTTAATATAACCACCTAACAGTACTGGATCCAGACCATTTTGTAAGGAGAGCGAAGATGGCTTATGCCGCCCTCGCCGCGGTATTTTCTTTTTCCGAATTTTTAATTAATAATACAAGTAAAATGTTGGCTGAAAAAATATTTAATACTGTTGTAATATTAATTTCGTTTTAAAAATTTAGGAATTGAATTTTTTTCTATTGACGAATCTGTACCTCTTTATTATGTCATCAAATTAAACTCGTAATTTAACTTTAGTTTGCAGGAGTTGGCATACACATAAACACTATAAGAATACCCTCCAACATAACACTCTAGCTTTAAGTTACAAAATAGCGTTAATGACTTTCCTCGTTGGCAGTAATTGATTACACTTTCATTATTAACAGAATTAACTTCTTCTAGGCGGATATTATTTTTCTGGCCTAACTTTGTTAAGCAAGACGGGACCAGTCTGCTGCCCCTTTGATATGCCGCCCGGGGTACATGCCCCTTCTTGCTCTTCCCGGCCCCCTTTTCTCTAGATCCAGCACTGAGGTACACCAGAAACACGATACACTGGGGGCCGCGGTGGCCGAGGGGTCAGACCATTCTTCTCCTACCAAGGCGAGATCCAGGTTCGATTCCCGGCGGAGTCAGTCCCCGGATTGTCGCATGTGGGAATCGTGCCGGACGATTCCGTTGGTAGGCGGGTTTTCTCGGAGATCTCCCGATTCCCCCGCCCTTATCATTCCGGTACCGCCCCATACTCACCTCACACCACCCCTTACCAGCGCTGAAGACCTCAATGTTAAGCGCTGACCAAATTATCTCACTCACGATACTCTGCAAATTGTCTGCTAACAAACTTCGTAGATGGTACTGTCTTGATTGTTCTCTTTACTCGTTGTTGACTGGCTTCCGATAACCTTTACGATATAACAAACGATTTTACCGTTAAATAATGCACCATGTTTGACACTACAACTCGGATTATCTGAGCCGCGATCGACAGTATCAGTGCTATCACAGGTAATTTCCGAGGTATTAATTAATAATTTTTTATTTATTTATTAATTTTTCAGATAAAAAAGTTTGTTATAGCGTGAGAACAAATGTCTACAATTTCTACGCAAACTTAACATAACCGTGGGCTAATTGATTATTTATTGTCATAGGGTCGGTGTTTTTAAAGACTGTAGTACATATTGTAGCAGTTCGTACTATCCGTGTTTTTGGTTATATTTATCGTTGTAGACTCGGTCGCTATTAACTGGCATATTCGGAGGTTTCCGGTATAAGATTGTTTCTAAAACAATACGAACTGTATAAATAAATATCAACCGATCAAGTAACTTGCAACCAGGTTTTTTTTAAATTAAAGTAAACAGGCCCGTACTTCTCGTAATTCATATACAGTACGAGTAAGGACTGAACGTTTTAATTTAATGTGGTTGTAGCTTATGAATTAGTAGATCGAGAAAAGGGTTTACATTTTTCCGTAACGTGAATTATAGGAAGAATAATGTTACCCTAGAAATCGACTATAAAATGTTGTTTCTTTAAGTACAAAATATCACTTGATGTTAAACTACAGCACTCTGAAAATATAGACAGTGTAGTTTTTTATTTTATTTTATGAAATGAAAATTTGGAGTCGATTTTTAGGGTATCACTGCTCCCATTATAATTTACTTTACGGAAAAATTGAAAACACATTTTGGACGTACTCTTTCATAAGCTATCCCACGCGGAACGAAGATGCTTCATCCAGCATCATTCTGTACACACGACTGAGGCATTAGCTGACAGTCTGAGCATACGGAACAATCATGTGCACTTACGGAGTGGTATTTTTTTCTAAGTTGGTATAAAAAGTCTTATAACTCTTGTTTATAACTACCTGAAGATGTTTTACAAAACCAGGTTAGATGAATCGACCCACTGATTTAACAATACACAGATTGTGTACTAAATATACTGTAATTATATAATTTAGGTCTCTGTTTACTTTAATTTTGCTGCCTACTTCATAGTACAAGTAGTATTATAAACATAGGTAGATCTACTTCAATATTGTTTATTTCTTCTATTTCGAAATTCAGATTAATTAAATAATGTGAATGAATTTCGAAAAGCTCTGAGAACTGTATGATTTGATCCATGAATGTCGTCCTGCTTGGCTTGGGCTGATGGCCTTACTCCTTATCCACCTCATATCCCCTCCTTTCTGCTGTGATGAAGCCACGGCCTACGTATCGTATTGATTGCGTAATGTCTCCCCTCCCCTCTCCTTCCGCAATGTCCTCGCTGGTCATCTCTCACATATCCTGGCCTAGTGCTTCCTGCCGGACTTGGACATTAAGAGGGCTTGGTAGATAAATAAGCCCTGAATTCTTCAATTAAGATCTACACTTTGTGAAAGTCAACATAGAGAAACTGCACAACATCAATCCTTGATAATGCTATTGCCAACTGTATGAGCACACATTTACGCAGCAGAATGATGCATATGTTAAGAGTGATATCTTGCGCCGCAATTAAATGTACGAGAGCTCGGCGTCAGAGATTGTTCTTCAGATATACGTTAATCGAGGAAAATTTTTGCTCAGAGAGTTGGCTAAATTTATTGTCTGTTTTTTTTTTTTTTTTTGCAAATTGGCTTTGAGAAACCTACAATACTGAACTGAAGCTTTTAGCGCTGAATTATGTGCCACGCCCTCTTAACCGTTCAACATATCTCTGCTAAACTTGACTTGTTGCTAGGGTTCAACGTATGTCCAGCATGTCGAAGCTCGGTTTATGCTAGTGGCTTTAGTCTTTGCGTGAAACTGCAATACAATTTGACTCATGACCGAGCGAAGTGGTGCAACTGTAACACGTTGGACTCAAATTCGGGAGAACCCGGGTTCGATCCCCAGTTCTGACTCTCCTGATCTCAGTTTTCCATTATAGTTTCCAGAAATCGCTTCAGGCGAATACTGTGTTAGTTCCTTACCAAAGATCACGGCTGACTCCTCTCCTAATTCCTGTCATTGTGTATCATTAAGACGCAACCGTCTTTAATGACAACGCTGTCGACGCGAAACCCAATCGAATAAATGTTTAACTCAGTGACGACTGCAATAGTTAGTTTCTTAAATATTATTTTATGTCCAAATAAAACAAATAAAACCTTCTGAGGAGGTGCCTGTTTCACAATGTCTGTATTGGTTAACTGACCATATGATAAATATAAACGAAACTTTTAACTACAGCTTAAAACAACAGCGTTTTTTTTATAATTAGCTAAGTGCTGGTTAATGTAAATTTAGCAACCATGCAGTGAGTTTTTACGTTGTGATTGGGCGTTGGTTTTTTTAAGTCGGGGTTAACATTAGCTTGTAAACAATGAACAAAAGAGGTTAAACGTGCATGTCCCGGTAGTTTTATTACCTCTTAAAAGGAACTTGTGATTACCCTAGTTGACAAATGTTATTATATTGTGGAATGTGAAAAACAGACTCAGTGACGTGAAACAGAAAGAGTAATATTAGAAGACAGTTGCAGCCGAGCTCAACACACTTTCGGGTGTGTGTCCACGTACCGACCAAACTTTAAAAGCGAAGTACGAAAACGTAAAAAGACCGACACGTCAAAATAATAGCGAAGAGCAAGTCTTCAAGGCATGGTGTGGAATGCAACCGAAAATCACGAGAAGGTCAAAATTCGTAATAAACATGGACGAAAATAATAATCTTGTATTGAAACCTCTATTTTGTTTCATCGTTAACAGTTTTGCTTTGCAGGTTCCGATTATACTTGTGTAAAATTACTGCAAGGTACTTTCTCTATGTTCGTGTTATTTAGTCGAGCATAAACTCTCATGAAGCCGAATATTAATGGAAGATTTCTTTTCAGTAATAACAATCTTTGTTTCAAATTTTGAGGCTTTGAAAATTATTGCTTTTTGTTGCATTGTGTGAATTGTTGAAATAAAACAGTTTGGATTTAAGTTGGGTTACGTTTAACTTGCTTTATGTTCTAGCATAAAATCGATGCAGTTTGGACGTTTATTTGCGAGAAAATAAGTGGGCCTTCTGTGTAACCTAATCAAAACTAACCCCTTCCTCTCAACATTTCAAACAAAAACAGAAAAGAACAGCAACATGCATTTTATATGCTAAATTGTTATTAATGTTAAAATATAAAACATGTTTCCCGCAGTAGTATGCAAGTTAGTGTTTTTGTGTAGAAAAAAAATATCTTTATTAAAATTGTCATATATCGGCTAGATATTTTTCAGTTTGGGAATACCAATATTGAGTTTTGTTTGCAACCATCATCTTTAAAAAATTAGATTTGCCATAACCTGAGTTGTGAAACAACTACTCTAGTGGCAGTGATACATTCATTTCGAATGAAACTACTATCCAATAAAAATGCAATAAATTATGACTTCATTATCATAACTTTACATTCAACTAATTTCAATGATTTTGTAACCCATAATCATTTTTTAATCACAAGGGTTATGTTTAATTGCTTCAAAATGCAATTTCTCATCTTTGTTAAATGTTCTGATTAACTCAGTAACCGGAACTTCTTCTTGTGTTTAACTTAACCATCGGTTACCACTAGCTTAACAGCAGTTTTCGTTAACCATAACTTGAGAAACACAAAACATTGCTAACCTTCACTTAAAATTTAATCAGATGATAATCGGAACGAAATCAGACATTGTGACATCAGAAATATACCTTTTAAGGACGACACTGAAAACAACTCACTTACCAAAGTGAAAAAATTCACACTGCATAACGATGTTGTAGGCTATAAGTTCAGCTATGTTTTACTACAATATATAGAGAATTTGTGAAGTTTTATTTTAAATTTCAGCATTTTTATTTTAATACAAAAAGTTTATGTTCTTTGTTTTTATGTACGTGATATTGTAGCCTGCAAAGTCTTTATCCACAGTGAATTTTTCAGATTGGTATGTCAGTTAGTTTTAGTGTGGAAATATGCAAATTTTTACTTTAACAAGCCATTACGCGAAAACCATGAGATGTAAAAATATTTCATATTAGAAAATTTTAGTAACATTTTGTGTCTAAAATAAGGAAAAAAATATCTGGTACAAATAAAAAAACAAAAACATGATGATGAAAATTCCTGTATAACGCGCCCTTAACCGAAAATTACCGAAATGTTCCTCTTTCGTCGGACAACTTAGCAACGGAAAGTAATGTTACAATGAAATAACAACGAAATTAAATCATACACCAATAATAACACACGACATTAACAAATAGTTATTTCTATGTAGGATGTCGAAAAGTTAAATGATATAATGACAATTATATTACGAATATAGTAATACAAAAACGTCTCCATCTATCATTCGTTAGTGCTTGTTCTGACGGTAATAGTAATAGGTAAAGGTAAATTTTAGCTATAGCCTACTTCGGGAGTCTTCAGGAAATTAAGAATCTTGTTGTTTAACATTGTAGTTTGGGCTCTCATTATATACTCCCTGTTCCTAACCTGTAATAGACTTAACATTACCCTGGTCTTGAGCCGAGTCAAAGTTTTATGTCAGACCGTTCAACCGAGTCACTACTCATAAACGCCGTGTGTAAGTCGCGAAAGGAATTTGATTAATTCTTGCTGAGAGTTTGGCATCCCGCTGGCTTTGACGCTGGGCCGCATTTTGGTCTCTCCTACTACTACTTCTGCTGCTAATATTCATAACTAGAGCGCTATACCCTCGCCTGTCTTCCCACTTGAATTGTATGTCAATGCTGATGTTTAGTACTGCTGATTTTTGGATGAAAATAATTTGGCCCCGCCTTGGTTCATTGCCTTCAGTTCACATCTGCAGATCTGCGTCTGAAAAAGGTCACTTCTACGACCTCGTCATTTCACCGAACTTTTTCCCTGCGCTTCCCCTTACTCCCTCCACCACGAACCACTCTGTACACCTTCTCTACAAATGTTCTGTCAACTGCCGAGGTCGTAGAACTCCCCGACACTTCTTATCCTCCGCACCACCTGTTGGCATCCTTTTACCCTGTCGATAAACCATGCACCGTCTAGTGTTGCTTGTGTATCGTCCTCCCATTGGCTACCATGAGACGTGAAGAGTTCGTACACCAGACATAAAGCCGAAACCCTATTGGTAGGGCCGCGATTTTGTCGCGAAAAGATTTTTGCCCCACTTTGTTTCAGTGTCTCACGTGCACATCGGCAGTTCTGTTTCAAGGTTATTGGCAGCGTGTATGACACGTTTCTCATTTGACTGCACCAATCAGAATAAGATTATTTTGAGTCTGTACGTCTATAATTTGCCAAGGCCAGTGAGAGTAAAATCATCCAACCACAGACGATGTAGCAGAGCTGCAGGTGTGCACATGACGCATCGAAACCAAATGTTGCAAAAATCTTTTCGCCATAAAATCGTGGCTCTACCTATTGGCCATAGCATCCAACATTCGTCACCGCCCCGCATAACCCTCAGCGTAGTGGAGAGAGGCGTCGCTCATTTAACTGTGCCGATGAGAATATGATTACTGCGAGAGTATACGTCTGTGATTTGCGGGTAGAACCCCAAAACGGTGAAATTCAAAACCGTCCAACCACTGACCATGACGCATAGCAGCTACAGATGTGCACATTGGACATAAAACAAGTTGATGCAAAACTCTTCTTACCAAATATCAACGTCTCTATACTGACAGTGGTTTATCAAGTTCAGTGACTGTCTGCTAACCAGTAATTTTTTTTCTCGTGTACGTGTATAGTCTTGTAAACTAATTTTCAACACATTTCTCAATCAGTTATTGCAAATAAAATGGTCAAAAATTTTTTACTGGTTAAAATGCTACGTGGTCAGTGATTATATGATTTAACTCCTAGCGTCTTGCAATTCTGTCCGCAAATCACAGATCTGTGGTGTTGCAGTTAACTTTGTCATGACTGGTACAATAACATGAAAGACGACTCTGCACAAATATACACAGCCAATGCCATCAAGTCGTATTGCACATGTGCATGTAAGGCATTGAAACAGAGTTGTACAAAATATTTTCGCGTGAACTTCCGGTCTCTATCCGTTGGCTTCTAACCGTACAAACGGATGGCATGAGCTACCCCTACGAATTATTTTCTTACTTAATACTGGCTTGCAGTCGTCAACGTTGTGTCAAAACAGCTTTCCGTTACAGAAGTAAAAGTGAAGTATATGTTCTTGTTGACGTTCAGTCTGGTCTAGAATCAATACACGAAATGATTGTCCCTATACCAATCAGTAGAGACGGGAAAAATACGCGGATTCACTGACCAATAGGCTAGCCTGCAAGAATATTTGTGAACTGAAGCAGACAACAGATGCTCATTAGCTGCTTGCTGTTGAAGTGATATAAGTCTGTATTAGTTACATTTCCATTATTGGCTCAGAAACTTCCAGGAAGTTACAAATAAGTCAAAGACCAATTGTGAAAGTGACACAAACTTTTAGTTGTTGGAATTATTGGTAGTTCCCAAGTAAAAACGCGAATTTTTCAAGTCTCTGCCAATTAGTTTGTCGTAATAAATGGAAAATTTTGCGAGTTTGGTGACCTGCATTATACATTGTCCTATATATACTCAAACCCCGTCTATTCATGTATTGTCTGCTGCCACAGAAAGTAACACCTAATTTGGGCAAGTGGCCGGGACTTGTGCTTACTCAGGATAATTTATTTTAACATGCAGTTTTCTGAACTCGCGAATTTTTTTCATTTTCTAGTTTATAGTTGTTTGTTGTTGCGAATTTCTTCCTTTGAATGACTGGAGTAGCCTGTGTTTCAAAATGCTTCTTACATGGCCGTATGGTAGGAAGTGTAAGTTAAAAGGAACAAGTTCTGCTTCTTCTCGAGGCAGAATTAAGCAGCAGTGGATCCAGAATGGTTGGGCGGTTGTGGGGCAAATAGGGGCCATGGTCCCTCCTGAGACTGCTCTAAAAATATAAAACCAAATAAATTGCTAAGTAAAATATTGAAAAGATTGCATCATAATTTTCCTACACCTTTATAAAATAACACGCATCATTAACAGCAATAATTTGTCACACCAATATGGAAGAAGAAGTTTAGAAATGTGTGTAACTTATTTTATATCAGTGCAAAAGTAAACGCATAATTTATCCCTAAAAATAATAAAATTTCTTAAAGGGTGAACATATTTTTTTTTTGAACACCTTTATTACCACCATTTCGCACCTTAAAATCCAAACTTTTCCAGCCCCAGGTTTGTGTTTGCGGAGAGGGTACAGCTATGTTTTAAGCCATAGCCCCCTGCAGGATCCAGAGCAGGATTGACACCTGAAGTCGCTAGTGTACGAGACTACTGTGGATTCAGAAATTACCCTCATCGTCCGAGTCTATGCCGTTCCCGCTTAAATTTTAGGCTGCTCGTCGTATTAAAATGGTGACAGAAGAAAGTATGGTTCGTCGTTGTCGATTGTTCAATCAAGAAAGTGACTGTCCTGTTCAACTGTAAGGTTAAACGTCCAATAAATTAAAAGTATTATTTAAGCAAGAACCGCCAGATTAAAATAAACACCACTAACAATGTTAGGTCATTTCTGCAAGTGCTTATCTTGATGTCATTTCCTGCAGTAGTCTAACGACATTGCACACCTCAAAGCGCATATTACGTTGTAATTGGCGAGTTGCCTATAATTTTTCTCTGGCGTCCTATAACAAGAAACTAATTATTTCCGAACTCGTGTTTATACGGAAGCATTCCATTTAAGGTGTTCTACTATGCCTAGAAAGTTGCAACACGAATTTTTAAGCAGCCTGTACGTTTGTAGTTACATAACCGATCACAGACATGATCAAAACGGGTTTTTCTGGTAAAACTGTTTGTTTCTTGCGGATGTTCTAATTAGTAAAAATTTCGAAAGCCACTGCCTGTGTTGTGAAGCTGAGCTTACTGGAGATAAAACACAGGGATCTGATTTTTTGTCAACCCTAATTCGCTGTTTTAGCGATGTGTCGGTATTTATTTAGTCAAATCACAGCTCTAAGAAGTGGAGTAGTGAAAATATGTTCATTGGGAACCATTACCATGTGCCTACACTGTAAAAAAACTTTCTAAAATGTTTAGGAAGTTATCCCAGACGTTGTATGGGACAGTTACCATACTTCCATCTTGTAAATATGAAAACTTTTACAAATGTTACAATACAAGTCTGGTAACTTTAGTATACATTTGACTGTTTTATAAAAAGGTTTATGAGTGCTACCATGGATGTCTGGGAAACTATTCTACCATACCTACTTTCTTAGCGCTCCTATACGCACGTGTGGCAAATTTACAAACTATTTAGAGTGTAATCATTAGAGACGGGAAAAATTCGCGTGTTCACTGAGCTGTAGGCTTGCAAGAATATCTGTGAACTGAATCAGAGAACAGATGTCTGATGTTCAAGCGATGTATGTGTGTATTCGTTACATTTCCATTATTGGCTCAGATACTTTCAGGAGGTGTCAAATAAGTCAAAGGCCAGTTACGAAAGTGACGCAAGCGTACAGTTGATGGAATTCTTGCTTGTGCCTAAATGAGAACGGGAATTTTTCAGGTCTCTACTAATCACCAAAGCGCCTATGTTTCATCATTCTCGAATGTCAACGTCTAATGCCTAGAGATA
>PNEQ01080777.1:76272-89179 GCA_003012365.1 Medauroidea extradentata
CTTGACTATTTGCTAGGCTTCAACGTACGTTCAGCTTATCAAAAGATTACTGGCTTTTCCTTGTACGCGAAGCTACTGCCCTATTTGACTAAGCCAATAAGAATACCGCTATTTTAATATTTGATGCACGTTATTGGTCTATAGACAGCTACGTTGTGTCAGTGTTTTCAAGGCTATGTTGGCACAAAACATTTTCGCGGTATACCATCATCTCTACTAATGCCACACTGAAGTATGTTTATTGGAGGTCATTTTGAATGGCAAGGCCTCACACATTGTTTATATGGCTGTGAATTGCTTGTACATACGTATAAATGGTTGCCACTGTTATTTATGAATGTAGGAACGTAGAAATGGTACTTCGGCAGTTGAAGATCGAAACAGTAGACAAAAAAATATATTTAATATATCTGTTACGTAGACGTTTAATTTTGCTGAAAATCTTACCCTACTTTCCTTAACTGTGGTAATATAAAACGTTTCTCATTGTTTAACGACGTATAGTCTCAATGATTATTATATATATACGTATAAATTAGCTTTAACATTATTTTGACGTATCTTTATCAATTGTACGATGAAAGTGACGTTTAACGGCAACAGTTTTGGAACTAACGCGTCGCTTATGACTTTGTTGCACTTTTTCGATGTGATGCAGACGGTTTAGAGCGGTAAAGTTTTGATATGTGATAGAACCATAAACTTTTCACGAAAAAAATATTTCCTCATTTTGTTTCAGTGCCTTACGTGCACATCTGCTGCTCTACCTCGTAGTTATTGGGAGCTTGTCTTTGTCAAGTGACGTCACCCATTTGACTGCGCCTATCACAGTAAGGGTTCTACAACTCCTGTCTGTGGTTTGCGGGCAGAACCCTGAGACACGTGAGAGTTAAAATATCCAATCGCTAGAGAAGGCGATTAATCGCGGCAAAAGTTGTCTGTTTTCTAGGCTTCAATGTAATGTATTCATTTCTGACGTTTTTATTTCGTTACTGGCTAGTTCCTATTTTACTGGTGCACTACTCTACTGGACGTCTGTGGACAACTAGACTGAGGCACATAAACGCCGGCCAAAAATGCATGTCGCATGACGCTACTCTGATTTGCTGAATACGCTGCAGAAAAATTTTCTCGCGATTTTCCACCATCTCTACCACTCGCTGATTATACGAAGCAGAAGTGCAGATGTCCATGTAAGACGATGAAACAAACTGGAGCAAAATTATTTTTGTCGAAAGTTCACGGCCCTTATTTACTAAGCATACTCGACTCTGTAAGTGTGTAAAATTTCAGCTTTGAACTAACTTTTTAGAGTTTGAAACCTTTGTTTCCTGGCGTGTAAGTCCTGGGCGCAGAAAAAATGATAATAAGCTTTTATCCCAGTGTGCAGTCAACTTTTTCTAGGTGTAGTAATACGTGTTTGTGTGTGATAAGCGCTGTCCGGAGAATCCTGACCGACTGTCTTCCTGGGTGCTTGCCTCTCTGCCTGGGGAGAATGTCGGGGGGAAGAGAAGTTGGCGATGTGGCTCATGTAAGTAAATGAAGACATCCTCGCTCGAAAAGTGAGTGCTTTCTCTTCTACTCCTCTTTCACCCACGCTTCGTTTCAGTTTGCTCGTCGTCTGGTAGGTCCATCTGCACAGCAGGCTGCGGCGTGTATACCTCGTGCAGACGCCCATAGTGGCCAGACGTGAGCTGAATACACCCCTGCTTGTGAACCTTATGTCCTCTTTCTCTTCTTCTCCGTCCTTTCCCTTCCGGCACCCATGCTTCCACCACTCTCCTGTTACAATATCGCTTCACCCCGTTCTGCCCCTTTTCTCACTCCTAACCTCCCGTAACTCACGACTGTTTCGTCTCCGAAATCGGCGCCGTCAAAATGTTTGACTCGCCGCGGCGAAACGGGATTCAAACCACAGCGAGAACTTTCTCATGTGCAGAGACATTACAACTGTTCTGTAAGTGTACAAAAAATTGGGAGCAAGAATAAGTTTTTATTTTTTGGTTGGGTTGCTAGGGGTACGTTGTTTACTAGGAAAAATATCAAAATCAGCTGTCGTACAAATGTGATTTGATACTTTGGGTGTGATCGTCTACATTTTCTCGTACAAATAAACCAGTGTCGTTCTGAATTGTAAATGTAGTGAAAGAAGTAAGAGGAGGGGGGTGAGAGATATAATTTGCTCCCTCCTACCTCCCCCTCCCCCTCCCCTTGTTGGCACAGGCCTGCCTATGTGGATTAACAGGACAGCTAGCAATGTCAACCCAATTTCGTCTTGTTCATCCGTGCTGTGGTGAGAGAGGTTGTAGAAGACTTCTCGTTGGTTGCAAAGAAACCAGTTGCTTATTGCTCGTACAGCTTATATCTGCATCCACTGATGCCTTTTTCGATGTTCCTGCATTTGTAACGTAAATTTTTAAAATCATTATTGTTAAAAAGAGCGTTCTGTCAACCTGAGCTCGTCCTTAGGACAATACAAAATAATGACACGGCAGTTACACTAGAAGAAAAGCTTATTATAGTTGGTCACATTTTGCATATTACATATTGCATGGTAGTTAGAAACACACAGTACAGTGTACTACAACACAACTGAGCAGGAATGTTTTAAGTAACTTACATTTAATTGTGGCGCGAGATGTTGCACCAAAAGGAACGCGTCGCTTTGGGTAGATATTTTCTCGCGTAGGACTAAATGACAAAAAAAAAAAAAAAAAAAACTAATTTCCGTATTGGGTAACAAATAACTTTATTTGTATGATCTTTTGTTTATGCACTTAGTTTTTAAATCGTACCCATTTTGTTATTTTGAATGTTGTTATAAAAACTTATTGTTGTTTCACTGAAAGAAAAATCATGAAAATATTACTCTTTAGGTGCCGTATAGTAAGGATGATATATTTATTTTTATAGAAAATCCCGTGTAAAAGTATTACGAGTTTAAAAGGGTATGGTACTTAATTCAGCTCTACAAGCATCAAAGTTACTTAAGGAAGATTGATCCCTGTCAGATCGGTTGTACGGTTTTTCTTATAAATCAGGGAATATACACATTGGTTTACTTTTTTCACGCTGACAAGTCATAGTTTATTGTTTCATTCACTTTTTGGGATCCATATGGCATTGTTTCTGTTAACGTTGTGGCCTCTGTAGTCGCTCCCGTAAATAAAGCAATTTTTCCTTTTCTGCTGTTTTCCGTTGCAAAATAATGCATATATTATGGTTACAGCAATTACAGAAAATCGATTAAGTTTGTATCTATGCCTTGTCGTGACAAAAATTTTGATACTTCGACTGGAGCAGAAGTTATCGAGAAGAAACAGATAAATCCAAGGTGGCAGGGATCAATACCCCTTAAGGGCGCCGTCTACCCGCGCGTGAGAGGCTCAAAAGCAACGGAGCAGTAAGGTCGACCTTGAAGCGCGCATCAAATGCCGCGTCGCCTCAACGAGCCAAGCGCTGAACTAGCGTGCAAGGTTCCCGCCGAACGGTTTTCACTATGGAACACTAAGCGGTGACCATATAATTTTATTGGTGGAAAGTCTGCAACTAAGTTCCGCACACGGTCTGTGTTAAAGTTGTAAAGTTTCAACCGAGCCTGTTGAGAGAAACGGTGCTATAGATAAGCGATAGCTAGGAACCGGAAAATTTCGCGTTTTATTTTAGGCAGTAACTACAATGGGCGACTTGAAGTACACGCCCCCTGACGTCACCGCAGAGGAAAATTACTGTGGGAAACAAAGCTTGTTTACAAACATGCTGATTTGTTAGTTTGTAATTGCAGAAATAAAAAATGTTGCGCATTCATAGATTTGCACGCAAGTATAAAAAATAGTAGTTTCTACTTCATGGTTAAGATACGCAAATACATAAGATTAATGTTTACCTGAAAAACCAGCAAATTCCAAAGAAATAATCAATTTTCTTGACGTACATCTCATCCGGGATATGTGAAACCAAACAGCTAAATGAAGGTTGTGTTCGGCTGCGGTATCCATGGAGATAGGAATTGTTTCCCACACCTGACTGAAGCTCCGCCTCTTTTCAAGTCGTCCATTACAACAACTGTAAGTTCGTGTCATTTTCAAAATTGGTCCTTGACTTATTTGGTACTATGCCTGGAGGTCACTGAGCTGGTAATAAACATGTAACTAAATGCAGGCCCATTGAACTGTGTCAGCCAGCAGCTAATGAAAAAGCTTCTGTCTGCTTGAGTTAACATACATTCTTGGAGGCTATCCTACAAGTCAGCGAACCCGCGAATTATTCCCATCTCTAGCGATAGTTAGAGACACTGGAAAATCGCGGGAATAGGTGACTGTTTGCTAGGCTCCAACGTGATGTACATAACACTGAATGTTTTGTATCAACATTGGCTATCTTTTATTTGTAGCATTTTTCTCTCTACAACAGGCCCAGTTAGAACTGCACAGCTTGGACACACAGCGTATATGATTTGTCCCAAAACTGTTGACACGTGTCGCGGTTAATATAATACAGTTCATTGGAGACTATTTTTAACATTTTCGCGATTTTCCAGTGTCTCTAGCTATCGCTAGAGACATGCAAAATTCGCGTTATTTTCTGACAGCTGACTAGACTCCAAGTGACTATGGGCTCGTCCTACGTCTCCCGCTGGTCGATATTGTCGTGACTTGCCGCAGAGAATACTTACACGGTAGAGAGGCCAATCTCTGCACAGACGTAACACACGTAAATGACAACACATAAAAGTTCGCGGCCAATTGAACCGCAGATTATGCTGTGTTATGTATAGGAAAGTGAAGTTTACCCTGCTACCAAATGATAACGCGAATTTTGCATGTCTCTAGCGATAGCTAATATGGATACAAAAATGCAGTGTTATACACAGAACATTGGTGTCTAGAAAAAAGTTAACTTTCACGCGAACTTTCAGTGTCTTTATTCATCATACAATAAACAGGCCTACTATAATTGCCAGTCACAAGGGAATTTTTTTTTTGTCACGTTGTTGTATAATTTTGTACAGTCATGAAATACCTATAACTCTGTGTTTATTTTCCCAATGTGTACGGATGAGACAGGTGGTTTTCGTTGTATCCTAACTCACGACGGTGTAACAGGATTCGATTACGTCCTGCAGGCCAACCATCAGATCCACACGCCGCGTACCTCCACGGCAATGTGTCAAATATTCATCGAACGAGCACATTTTATGAAATATTCAGATTTTCATTTACTTTAGACGGTCGCAGTGGAGAATTGGAGCGCAGACTTGCACGGCTGTAATTACGTGAGCTGGTGATGGCGTGGCAAGGGGAGGGAGAAGTGGTTATACCACGTAATAATCTGGCAGAATGGCGAATGCCTGTATTCTCCAAAGCACTAGGGCCGGTGTGTTCCGAAACCAATCTCGCTCGCGCCAGTCGCACTGCCATTTTCCAGATGGCTTTTGTGACACGTGATTCATTCTGAGTTACGGAACGTGCCCTGTCGCTTCGCTATCCAGGTTGTGGAGCGTATGTCGCCATCTGGAATACTTTTTTTTATATATAGCTAACATTTTGGTTTTATGTTTATTTTTGAGCGTTTCGCTTCGAAATGGGTTTGTTTGACAGTTAATGGTTTATGCAAGGAGGGAGAGGGCTGCAGCCTAGCTTCCCCTCACACCAAATCATCACCAATTTGTTAAGCTTAAGGATGTTCAAGTGCGATAAATTCATAATTATATATGTTTATGAAATATTGTTAGTTTTGTAGACGATACTTGTGAGTACATTTTACTCTTACGAAACAATTTTAACTATCATAATTCTCTCATAATGGGGCGTCAAAGTCAAAATTGGCTTGTCACGCTGCCATGCAAACAGTGAAGACCAACTGACCTACTTAAACAAAATAATTCACTGTGAACTTACGAGCTATGCAATAAGACATGAAAAATACCCACAACGTAATAGTTTGAATTTAAAAATAGCGAAAGTACAGAAAAAAGTTGCAAATTCAGCAATTTTTTAATATACAAAAAAAAACAGCGAAATTTTTTAAAATGTTTTACTACGTAGCCCGTAGTATGTTATTTCACGTACGTAAGTCAATTGGTTTTCACTAATGCATGGCAGCAGAACATGCAAATTTGTACTTTGACGCACCGTTTTGAGAAAACTACGCAAGCTAAAATTGTTTCATAAGAGGAAACTGCACTGGCATGTATCGTCTACAAAGCTGACACTATTCCATATAAATATAAAATTATTAATTAATCGCACTTGAACACCCTGAAGAGATTGTTCCAGTGTTTCAGGCGCGTGTATGTAACCCGTACTAACCCCATATAAATCAAGGTTAATGTTACTATCGCTGTAGCAATAAAAGCATCACACATATCAACGTTAGCTTCGCGTTTTATCAACGTCACAGTCGTTTTTATTTTCGCTGCGTTCGCCGAAGTCAAGTGTAAGGATTGATTGACTACAAATTTTACAAAATTTTTGTTTTGTATCACGTTGATAATGCAACCGTTTGTTATACTTGATTTTGCAGAACGTAGCCAAAATAATGACTGTGTCTCTGATAAAGAGCGAAGATAATGTTGATATGTGTAATACTGTTATTGCTATAGCGATGGTAAGATTAGCCTTGATTTGTATGGTATTAATGCGGGTTGCATTCATGCGCCCGAAACACTGGAACGGCCTCTTAAAAAGTTGTATATGAAATGTTATGACAAAAGTAAAGAAGAATGTTTTTCCTCAAGGTAAACTATCTTTAAAATTATACAATGTCTGTTCAGTATAACATTGTTTACTCATATAGAGGGGAAGATTTTCCCCCCAAAATATTGACATGCAATTTTGTAACATCCTGTAGGCCTACATATACACTTAATTTCTTAAGTCGCGTGACAATATTAAGGGGGATCAGTGCCTTCCATCCACGAATGCTTCATTTTCCACTGTAAGTTCCATACAAGAAGATTTATCAGAACGTTCCTCCTGACATGGCGCATATATTTTCTTCATTAGAGTTATATTATTAATTACACCTTCACTTAGCCCTGACATGGTGCCTATATTTTCTTCATAACAGTTATAATATTGTTACACCTTCACTGCATTTCTTAGCCCTCTACCAGTAACCCTCCGTAGGAAGCAAGTAATTTTTTAGGGGACAAGGGGGATTGTCACATATATGGTACAAGTCAAAGATGTTAGAAAGGTCCAGATGGAGCATGTCGCCGGGAATTGTAACCAAACAAACGCTTAATGTGGCTGGTATCAATATGGCCGACTAATTAAAATTTTTTGGAAATATTGGTTAAAATATAGAGTTTTAACCTAAAACATAAATTAAAGTGCATAATTCATTAATTTACCTTAAAAAAATACCAGTCTGATGCGTACTTTTGAGGTTAAAGCAGTATGGCGGCTGGCTAATTTGGTGGCTACCTCTCCCCCCTCTTGGCTTCTCTCCCCTCGCCTTCATTCAGACCTTATGCTACCCCCGTGGTACAAGTAATAGCAACCAAGCAATGCCAATTGTATACAGTGTATGAAGTTATGTCCTCTGCCTTTTCGATGTATAACTCATATTAGAAAATTTGCAGGCCAAATTGAAAGTAGAAGTTTCGTTATTCCAAAATGGCGGGTACTAGTCCCCATTAGCATTGCTTAGTATCTGGAAGATACTGTTTCTGATAACAAAATGTTTGCATGGGATTGATGTGATCAGTTTACCGTGACATACGATTTTCTGTACGTACATCTACGTGTCTCGTGGTATACCAGATGTGTGTGTGTGTGTGTGAATATGAAGGGTGGTGGTAATGTAAATATTTTTACAGGTTAAAAAAATAGTCGAATTTCTTACGAGTGAGTTTGACGATAGACAATTTCGACCGATACTAACGGTGATATTGGTAAGGGGCGGAAGTCTTGAATCATGCTGGCGCTTTATGAAGACATCTTCTGGTGCTAAAACCGAAGATTGCCGTAGGACGAAGTGCTAACACAAAGTTGACCCATTAAACCTGCTTCTTACAATGCCTAACTTCTATTGCCTTCTGTTATACCCTGTAAAAAAAGTTGAGGTAAATTTACTCTACATGTAATGAAAGCTAATTACCTTTGAAGTGAGGGAAAGTTACTCAACACATGTCAAGGAAAGTTACTCAACTGGTAATGTAATTTTTCATTACATATTGGCGCAGGCCCTCTAGGATAATTTGACATAACGCGCGAGCGAAACTTCCGAGTGGTTTGTGTGGCGAATAAACTACCTTGCGGAAATTTCCACACATATTCGGAAATCAGATTTCCCTCTCAAGATTGGGAAATATTACCATACATATGATGAGTAACATTACTAACTTTTTTTACAGTGACCCATGGGCAGGGGGATGACACTAGATAGGGGCTAACATTTCTTATTTTTAGTGAGTCCCAGTTTCAATACCAACCGGGCCGTAAACATATACTACTGGGTCAAATTTTTTTATTCGAAAATATAGTTTTGTGTTGGACTTTATTGCAGTTCGTCGTCTCAAACATGATATTGCTATCTAAAAGATCAGTACATAATTTTAGAATTTAAAAATTATTTTAAAAAGGCGTATTGATTTATTAAGAATGTGATGACACTTATGAAGTTAGGTTGGCTAAAACGGGGAGCGTGGCTGTTTGCCTGTGGCTTGGATGGTGTTTGAGGCTAACGAACGTCGTGTTTTAATTCATTTTCGAATGTGAAAATAAGTGTGTGTATGTGTATATTGTGTTTTTAACTACTTAGGTTGATTACAAAGTTATTATAAATATGTTTAGTTCAGTTTAAGTTGTTTTGCATGCTTATTTACTTCCACATGCACTTGTTCGCAAAAACTTGTGAAATGGTGATAGTGACTAACTACGAAGTACTTTTAATGTCTGCGAGGCAATAGAGGCATCCAGACAGGCTTATAATGTGAACGAATGTTATTATTTGACGTAATTCTTTAAATAGTTTTATCTAACTTGTAACTTCTTGCTGTGTGGTTTACAAACTATGAATTAATGCACTTTTCCGCAGTGTTCTTATTGGCCTTGCTTCCCTCAGCTGGCCGAAAATGCAGTAAAATTAAGTCCAAAATAAAAAATTTCAATTAAAAACAATGTTTTAACTATAGTTTTTTTATTGCAGTGAAGTTAATAAAATATTACGTTTGTTGTCGATGACACCCTGCAAAATATTAATATTTTTGTCAGCGGTTTTTATTGTGTGTAGTTGGTATTGATACTGGGACTAGCCCCCCCCCCCCCACCAATCTTAAATCAGCAAGAAAGTAGCTGTAACATTGAAGTGCCGTCACTGTTTACCTTATGTTCTCTGTTGTGCCCATGGTATAGCATGGGGAATATATACAGTAGAAGCGTTTATAAAAAAAACGTCTCGTTCCTCCCTGTACCTACTCACACGATACCTACCGTGGTAACAGAAAACTAAACCTCTATTTTAATGAAAGTAGAGATGGTTTTGGTGAAACATTATGAGAAACGCAAACGGAAATGTTGGACTAGACCTTGGTTGCAGAATCGAAATTAAGGATTTGATTGGATTAAGATTAGCGTATTCACGTTGCCTTGTGATGTCAACCACATTTTGAAGATAATTAGTTGTGTAGTTGTATGCTCATGTGACAAGCACATAGTGTCTGCGATTGGTCTAAAGCAAGCAAAACTGCTTACAGGACAATATATGTTCTATTACGTTTCTAGGTGGGAAGGGTGGGGAGAGCTGTTGGATATGAAAACTGCTATGCCCGGATACAGATTCCTTGGTATGGTGCTGGAATGTGGCTCACGTGGAAACATAATTGCTAACAGACAATGGGCATAGAAACTTCTACGGAATGGACGACTTGAAAAGAGGCGGAGCTTCAGTTAGGTGTGGGAAACAATTCCTATCTCCATGGATACCGCAGCCGAACATAACCTTCATTTAGCTGTTTGGCTTCAAATGTCCCGGATGAGATGTACGTCAAGAAAATTGATTATTTGTTTGGAATTTGCCGTTTTTTCAGGTAAACATTAATCTTATGTATTTGCGTATCTTAACCATGAAGTAGAAACTACTATTTTTTACCCTTGCGTGCAAATCTATGAATGCGCAACATTTTTGATTTCTGCAATTACCAACTAACATCAGCATGTTAATAAACAAGCTTTGTTTCCCACAGTACTTTTCCCCTGCGGTGTGACGTCAGGGGGCGTGTACTTCAAGTCGCCCATTGGGCATCGTGTGACGGCAACTTTACCTGCACCAGAGCAACTGTCCGTGGAAGCGGTCTCTTGTGAAGCTAATACCACTAAGGTGAGGGATAATGAACGGTAGCAGAGGTAAGCAGGTGGGTTGGTACAGGAAGGATGTTGGACGCGGAGGTGCTCCGGGCCTTGTCGTCTACGTGACTCACGACCTCGCCACGACGGGCAAGTCCCGGGGGTGTCTGCGCCGTCACTCAGCGTGATTGGCCGCGGCCCAGCTGTCACGTGATGCAGCCTCGCCCCCAGACGTCTCTCGTGTCTGTGACTCACGTGTCGCTCTTGATATCTTGCCAAGTAGCTGGCTACCTCCTTCCTTCATTTCCTTTATCCTGTTACATGTTTCATTTGTCGTCCCTGACGTTCCGTAGTAGCCATCCACGTATTCACTTACTATTACTATTACAACCCTTCCCAACAGTGTAGTAGGCTTCTCAACCCTGTGGCCGAAAAAAAGAACAGGTGTGGGTGATGGGATATATTCCTCATCACCTAAAATGCGAAACTATCAATTATCAACCACGGTTTGAGCAAAGTGTAAAGTTGGATAAAGTAAATTATGATTGTGTTATGTAAGGCCTCGTCTGGATGCACATATGTTGCGCGCTACTTGTTTTTCTGTTGTAAAATACGCGGGTAACAATTTTTCTACAGTTGGTATTTCATATTAGGAATAATCCCATATGTATAAAATAAATTATTGAACATTTATTTTCACTTTTTCTTTGCGCAAATGTGCATATAAGTTCAACTAAGAATGTCCGTGAACGTACTTAGATTTGTCGTAATTTATTATCATAATTATCCCGTAAAATGTAGCGTCTTTCAAGCGGTTCATAAGTTGGTTTCAGTTTAGCAGAAATCAAAGCCGAATTTGCACGGGGAAATGAAATATGTTTACAGTAAACTGCCAACATTAGAAATAACCTTGTTATACAAATCCTGTCCTTCATATAGGCGTACGGCGAAGCTGTATACGTCGATGTTGGGACGTATTTTTTTTAAACATATTCTGCTGAAAACTTTTAAATTTTTCCCCGTTCTCCCTCACAACAGTTTTTGGCAATGGCATGCACGAACTTAAAAATCTTTATTTGGCAATAATGTGTATTTTGCTGCAGCAATGATCATTTTTGTTTAAATAAGGACCGCTGCGTTGTAGCTTTATCGCAAAGAAAAACGTTTGTTGGAAGTATGCAGTTGTGGTAAAAAAAATTTGCGTTGCTATTAAATTAGTTTAGTTGTTACCGCAATGTTAAAGTTAGTTTTAGTTCCCTTTTAAAACAAGCTTTGTGCTGAAATTTTTTTGCTAGAAACGGAATAAAAAAGTTCTGAAAGCAACTATGTTTTGACACATATTTACGCTGGAGGTTGTGTTGCGCGGTGATGCATGTTGGATGTCATGACTGATGAGGAGCTTGTTTCATTTTTATTTTCTTTGGTGGCACAGCAGTGACAAAATGTAGCTTCCTAATCTGATAAAACCGTCATTCTATTAAGCAAACACAATTTCTTGGCTTAACTAACCTAAACTATAAAATAAAATAACCAAACTAATCTAAACTAAACTAACCTAAACTAAATGTCTCAGACGTGAAGGAGGGAGGGGGGACTATGCAAGTTCTACGACCTCGTCAGTTGACAGACATTTTTTCCCTCCCGCTGTATAAGTAAAGTGAAGAGATTTTGGTCAAGCACTCAACATCTAGGTCTTTAGCGCTGGCGATGGGTGACGTGATATATGGAGCAGGGAGGAATGAAGGGACGGGGGAAACGGGATATCCCCGAGAAAACACGCTGACCAGCGGCATCGTCTGGCATAATTCCCACATGCGAAATACAGGGAACCTACCCCACTAGGAATCGAACCCAGACCTCCTTGATGGAGGCGAGTGCTCTAGCCACTGCACCAGCGCGGCTTCCCGCCGTAGAAGAGGTAAGCAGAGTGGTTTGTGGTGGGAGTAAAGGTCAAACGTTCGGTAAAACGAGGACGTACTAGTGATCGTCTCCGTCTGTAACTGTTCCGGTGACGAGACATAGCACAGTGATGCACGAACACGCAACATTGTCCTGTGACGTTAGCCTTCTAGGCTCGTTTTCAGGCGCCATATTACATTTTATTATTTTTCACTTTTTTGGAATTCCGAGAAGGAAATTGTTAAATCGGCAACTATACCGTAAATTCTAATCACTTTGCGCTAAAATACAAGCTTAGCAATTACGACAGTAATGTATAGTTAGGTCGCTATCAGTCGGGCAAATTATGAATATAAAAGAATGCCACACAGATGATGGCGGCGTAATTATGTTAACAGGTAAATCGCAATGTCTGTACTGTAGCTAAATGAAAATATAATTTGAAGTATAATAACATATTTAACATCGAAAATTAATAAAATTCAATATGGCGGCTGAAACCGAACGTTCCTATGACGTTACACTGAGAAAAAAATTTTGTTGATGCAAACAAAATTTGTTTCAATCAACCAAATCATTTGTTTACAGAGGGGCAACGAAATATTTGTTTGCTTGTACCAAATTATTTTGTTCCCTCGATTTGTTTGAGGCAAATAGCTGAATTTTGTTAGCAGTACCAAATATTTAGTTGGTCATAAAAATATTTCATTGGACAT
>PNEQ01080778.1:0-32502 GCA_003012365.1 Medauroidea extradentata
ATTTTTTATTTAACATAAACACTTTTTGTAACGGGTTTTAAATGCTACAGGCCATAGACAGTAACGCGTAGTTTTGATATGATTTTTTTCATTTCTTTATGTTAACTGGTTTTCAAGTTTTGTATGAAGTAAAAATACGCAAATTTTGACTTTGAAGTGCCATTACGGGAAAACTAGATGAGCTAATTTTTTTCCGTTAGAGGTAAATGTACTCTTAAGTAATGTCTACAAAACTATCACTATTTCAAACTAATATAAAATTATTATTTTTCACCACTTGAACGCCCTTAACGAGCCAAGCTATGAACTAACGTACAAGGTTCCTGCCGAACGGTTTTTACTATGAGACATTAAACGGTGACCATATAATTTTATTGGTGGAAAGTTTGCAACTAAGTTCAGCGCAGGTTACAATCTGAGTTTCACATACATCCGGTTAGTACATTTTGAAGTACGGAAGTCTGAAAAGTCTGTTTTAGCCATGTTGGAGGGCTTAGGAACAGTGTTTTTATTGAGCGTGGCGTCTTAACAATTAGGTTCCGACCTTGTCTGAAGTTTTGTTTTCTCTTCGTACGTTGGCACAATGAGCACACGTGGAATATTTTCATAGAAAAAGCCTGTTTACGAACACAACGCAGCGCATTTGAAGCGTGGGGTAGGCGGCCACCTTAACTAAAGTGTAAAACGGAATGAATAGGTGCTACGTATCACGACACTTTCCACATTAGGATACACCATCTCGTACACAGTGCGTACCCGATACAGGGTTTATGAACATAATACGATCGCGTGGTGTCTTATCTACCTACACCCGGGCCTTGTAACATGTACAGAGAAGATGGTTTATCGCGGGAAAACTTGACTGTTTCCCGGATTTAAACACACTTTCAGCTTACCAGAAGATTACTGGCTTTAGCTTGTACTTGGAACCGTTACCCTATTTGACTGAACCCATAAACATCCCAATACCGTAATATTTCATGTCCATGCCAGCTACGTTGTGCTAAACGTATATCACCGATCCGTAAGTGTTAAAATAAATTACAGCGTTTTCAAGGGTATGTCGGTACAAAATATTTTTCGCGATACGTAGGTAGACACAGGAAAAATTCGCGTGTTCACTGTTGGCTAGTCTCCAAGAATCTTTGTGGACTTATAAGAACAGCAGATGTTCATTAGCTGCTCGCTGACATAGTGAAGCGTGCCTACATTAAGTTATGTTTTTTTTATTGCCTCAGCGACTTCAAGGAGGCGTCAAATAAGTCAACGGCCAATTTGGGCGTGAACTTACAGTTTCTGGAATTTTACCTTGTACCTAAAAGAAAATGATAATTTTTCAGGTCTCTAGCGATACACCATCATCTCTAAACATGTATTTCATACCATGTTGATATAATCATCGGTGTGATGGCGTCTTGCCACACTCTTACCGGATATGCTGTGAGCTAAGCGGCGCCTGGAAAAGCAACGGCCAGCGTCAGCGGCCGTATTTCACTGTCTGATGTGCCTCTTGGGTGGTGGGTGTTAAGGGGGGGTGGCACACGCTAAATTAGACCAGCGGGAATTCTTCAATAACCACGCTACCACACCTTCCCCCCGCGGACATTCTATTTCCAGCACGAACATTTGACTGTGGTGCTCCTAAGTGATTCTATTTTCTTCTCGCCTCTGGTTGTTTTCATACACTTTGTTACTTTGGAACAGCTGGCCCATGGGTAGATATCCCGCGCCTTGTGTAACATTTAGCAGTGAAGCGCAGAAGGCTTGTTGCAAAATTTAACACCCTCCTAGTTCTCAAGACCGCTACTCACCATACTTCTTTACTTAATTCCCTACCTATTTCTGTTCATAAACATTGATAGCGATTTTATACCAGAATTGTGTAACAAACCTTATATGTTGTGTACACATTATCACTATTTATACAGTTACGAGTTTGATAAACTGATCAGTCACGGAAGTAACTATTACTTACGGGAGTTTTAAACCTAACATAAATTTAAAGGAATTCCATAAATTTTCAAGTCTCTAATAATCAGTACACAATAGGAACCAACATATTGCAGTTCACTTGTGCACACACTCCGCCCGTGACGCAGTGTTGCGCAGATTTGTTAGACCTTATTAGGGCCATGCTTAGAGATATTTAAATATCGTGAGAAAGTTTTCTGCCAGCGAATTCTACAAATCAATGTAGCGTCCTGCGTCATGTATTATTAGCCGGCGGTTATGTAGCACAGTCTATTTCACAGACGCATCACAGACGTCCAGCAGTAGTGCACCAGAATTATCATTGGCCCAGTCAAATGAGGACTCGCCAGTAACGAAATAAATGCGTTAGAAATGAATACATTACATTGAAACCTAGCAAACAATCAACGTTTCCCGCTATAAATCACCTTCTACAGCCGTGCTAAACAATAGTGCATTCCTCCGAAGGTGTGGGAATCGATGTTATCTGTTGGAAGTTTACACACACTACGTATGTAGTTTAGGCAGAAGCAGCTTTATCCACGAAATTTGCCGTCCTTGTCAGCTAGTATTACTTGCAAGCCAAAAGTCACGTCGCTGTCACAGACCGTGATTTAGCAAGAACGAGTATTAATTTGTCTATGCTCACGAATATTTAATTAACAGCCTTCAAGGCGCGACTACCGCAATTTTTATCACAATTTTTTATTTGCACCAGATTATTTTTTTCTTATTTTAGACACAAAATGTAACTAAATTTGGCTCTTATGAAATTTTTATATCTCTCATAGTTTTCGCGTAATGGCTTGTTAATATCATATTTTGCATATTTCCGTTTTAAGGACTACAATAAAACCAACTGATATACCAAACTAAAAAAAATCACAATGGGTGAAGACATTGCAGGATACAGTGTCATGCTTATAAAAATAATGAATAAAAATAATTTGTGTTAAAAAAATTGATTTGTAATTTTTTTTTCAGTTTCAGCATTTTTTTAAAATACAAATAATTTTTTTCGTAATTTTTATGAGTATGATATTGTAGCCTGCTATGTCTTTATCCACTATGATTTTTTTAGTTTGGTATGTAAGTTGGTTTTAGTGCAGTCCTTAAAACGGAAACATGCAAAATATGATTTTAACAAGCCATTACGCGAAAACTATAAGAGAAAAAAAAATTTCATAGTAGCCAAATTTTGTCACATTTTGTCTAAAATAAGAACAAAAATATCTGGTACAAATAAAAAGTTAAAAAATGGTGATGAAAATTGCGGCAATCGCGCCCTTAATAATAACATTTATTTATAAATGATGGCTTGGTAAACTATTCCGAATTTTTACCCCGGTTGGTGCTAAGCTCGGTTACGAAAAAGACATAAATAATAAATGAAATGTAAGGTATCTAGTGAAACACCCTCTTTACTTACAAAAACATTAGTCTATCTAAGAATCGTCCAATAAAACTTATCTCTTCTATTCCTTGTCGCTGAATATTTATTCTAAATATATACAGTTTTTAATGAGTTTGCATTGACACAAACTTGGATTAATATCCTTCTTCATCGCAAGTCAGTGCCAAATTACGTAACCCTTTAAATGGGTACGCTGGAAATATCTTATTCTAGGAATTTCACATTAAAACTAGTTATCTTCATTCCTCGCTCCAGTTTAATATCCTCGTCATTTCTGATGTCTCTCACCCCACCCACCCTTTCTCTCTCTCTCTTTCTCTGGGTTGGCTGTATACGAAACAAAATATGTGTTGTGCGAAATATTATACGTAAAATTTACGGCAAGAATATTAAACATTAATTTTTATTTATTTATTTATTTTTGCAAAAGGAGTTCACACATCTACAGTAAAATAATAGATTTGGTTTCCAGACTGTTTTTATAGACCTATAATAAACCAAATAGCAATGCTATTGTGCGAGAACTGTGTTACAGCGAGCGACAGGGCTAAATAACCTCGACGCACTCTGTACGGCTCGCGTTGCCTTTTGTGACGTGCCGCGGCAGCCACTTGCACGCCTATCTCGAGCATCGTAAAAACTCCGATAACAGTAGATATCACGACCTAGAGTTTTCTTGTGCGTCTTCAAAGCTCCCCGATGGTGCATTGAACCTTATGCGACATATTTCTCTGAGCTCCGAGACGAAAAGTTGCCGCGAGATTTCTGGACTCTTGATTAACAGTATAAAAGGGAGCTTTGCCAGAGACTGATGCAGAGTTTTTGCTGAACGGCGTCTTGTGTGAGTGAGTCGTTGTGATAGTGACGGGTTGCGAGCTGTACTCAAGAATGTTCAGCGATATTGTTTGCTGCGAGGAGTAGTGTCGACGAGGGTGCTTCGGGACTTCAAGATAATTATTAGGGTGTTCCAAGCTAAGACATTAGGTCCACCATTTGTAAGTGGTCAGAGAGACATTTTATGTGCAAAGAACTTATATAGATGACTGAGACTTTATTATATTGATATTACAAACTTTAAGTTGCAGTAATGGTTTGTTTTGTTTTCTATCAACTTGTAACATACTGGTGACTTTTGAAGGTGTATTTATTTAATACTGATGTGTCTATAGTAAAATTTGTAAATTGTTGTAAATTAATTAGGTTTCATTTACTCATTTTCTTTATTTAATCAAAAACATTCATCACTCAGCGTTCCTTGCCCAACTTGTAACACTATTATAAAACATGAAGACAGATACATAATTCACTTTTAGAGGCACGAGTATTTAATGAATTTATTCTAACAAGAACGTGTAATTAGCTGCCACTTCTGTTACTGGACGTCTGTTGTTTAGACACACCTTTAACGACTGCAAATCAGTAAAAAATAATAAAATAATTCGTGGGCATATCACGTGCTACTCGCTTGTGTGGTCAGTGCAAATATAGGATGGGTATATTTAAGCTGCTTGCCAATGAATCCGAGAAATACTTTTGCATCTACTAACGAGCCTAATTTCCTCAACGTGAGTGCAAATTAACAACGAAATAAAATTAAATAAAAAGATCGGTCACGCATATCTAAAATCATGAAATTACACCTTTATTTTTTCATGTCATGCTATCTCATTTTATAGTAAACTAAGGACTAGGCCAATCAAATGTTGGATTATATAGAGTCAAAATTAAATTGGTTTTGATAGGTCCAGTTTCTCGAAATTTACACACACACACATATACTGTATTCATGTCGTAAAATCTTCAAAACTAGGGTACAGCAATAACAAATAACATCACCGTCACGTTACTATATTTTGTACTAATTGTGTAACTAACATATTTAATAAAAATTAGGAAAATTGTTCCGCAGATTTCTAGTGCAGTCAACTGGCTATCAATTTCGAAGCTGAACACGATATGACCAAATTACTAATACTTAAGTCCTTGTGGTAAGTACTGCATGTGGATCGAGCTTACTAAACACTACTACACGGATCTTTTATGTACCTCATGTGAGCAATAAATATTAGTAAAGTTTTGATTCTATCCACAGTACATTACTAAGATACAAAAAAATTATGACACGTTTTTTGCACTACGGTACTCAGATCGATATAATTATGAAAAATTACACTTTTGATATGTGGTGTGATAAAAATTGTTTAAATGGCTATTGTAGAAACAAGAACACAGAAAGAACAAAATACGAACAAATAAGTTACTTTGCTAAGAAATATGTTTACACGTAGTATTATGAAATGCTGAAAAAGGGTCTTTATTTCGTGATCAGTAATGTTGAAGTGGTCAAAATTTTGAGAGTTTGAACATGGTGTATAAAGAAGGTATTCAAGTCACGCCACGTAAGTTCTATACGTGTACAACTACCTGATTGTACCAAAATAATTACGTTCAACTATTTTAACAGTAAAACAATTTAATTGCATTAACTCTAAACAACATTTTCTTTGCAGCCAAGCTACTTTGCAGTGTTTTATTCAAACAATTTCTGCTTTGTGTCACAAAAGTTTTTTTCAGAGAGACTTGTTCCTTCCATGTGGCAACACTGGCCAACTCGCTGCTGTCAAGGTTCGCAAACAGAGATAAACTGGCACCATTTGCCTTGTGGCTACGACGGCACGTTATTTTAACCCGTGCTGGCCCTGCACGTTATCTTAACGGCACGCAGCGGTCCTGCCCACCAGCCTGGCTTTGTCGGCAACACAGGTCCCGCCCGCTCAGAGAATACGGCCAATAAGAGATACCGCGCATGCGCTCGCTGGCGTTCCTCCAGCGCCCCGGGGCGAAAATAAACCCGCGCAGCTCTTTGCTAATCTGCACGCCGCGCAATTTCTAACTGAACTGCGCAAGCAACAAAAAAAATACATCTTGAATTTTCAATAAATGAATGGAATACAGTTGACTACTATATGATTCAATGCAGTAGTTACCGCTGGTTTTCAAGTTTATTTCATTTAAATGTTTTATAAATTATTTATCAAAATACGATACTCAATCAAATAGTTTTATATTTGCATAATTTATAGAGGCAAGAATATCACTTGCATTTATTATAGGTATGTGGCAACAGCCTAGACTTCTCAGACCTATACACACACTAGTCAAAGTCAAATATCCATTGGCTTCTAACCGTAACACGTGTTACCACCATGACTTGTTTCCTTAAATATCACTGGCTTGCAGTCGTCAAAGATGTGTTGGAACAGGTGTCGTCCAATCATAGACGGAGTAGTGAAGTAGACATTATTGACATTAAACCAGACCTATAGTCAATTCGCAGAATAATTGTACGTCTAGAGATGACGGCTTATTTCAGGAAAACTTGACTGTTTGCTGGGTTTCAATGCACGTTCAGCCTATGAAAAGATTACTGGCTTTCGCTTGTACGCAGAGCTGTGGCGTTATTTGACTGAGCCAATGAGAACACCACAAGTGTAATAAATACGTTGTGGCTGGCATATATCACTCAATCAATCATGTCAGAAGAAATTACAATGTTTTCAAGGGTATGTTGTCACAAAAACTTTTCGTGATATATAGAGATGATGGTTTATCGCGGGAAAACTTGACTATTTGCTAGGCTTCAACGTGCGTTCAGCTTATCAAAAGATTACTGGCTTTTCCTTGTAAGTGGAGCTACTGCCCTATTTGACCTAGCCAATAAGGATACCGCTATTATAATATTTGATGCATGTTATTGGTCTGTAGACAGCTACGTTGTGTCAGTGTTTTCAAGGCTATGTTGGCACAAAACATTTTCGCGATATACCATCATCTCTAGTGATATACCATGATCTCGTAAGTCAAGTAGGACGATAAGAACATGCACTTTACGGTAACTTCTGCGGTTGGTCGACAGCTGTTTTGACATACTTTTGATGGCTGCAAGCCAGTAGTAAATAAAGAAAAAATTCGTGGGGACATCACATACTACCCGCTGATACTGTTAGAAGCCGGTGGAAGGCTGTCCGTGCATAGGCTGCTGCAAAGTGAAACTACAAAATACTTGTGCCTCCACTTAAGTAGAATATTGCAACAAAGAAAACTGTTCTTATGCTGTACTTATTATCGAATCGACAATTACTTGCCTCGGTATGTATACTACATGTTTGGGCCTAACTGACCGTGTAAAAATAAAACAAACAATAGTTGTGATCAACTAGATACACTACCCGTCGAAGTATAACTAAAGAGTATAAGCAAACAGTTACTAAATAAACAAATGTTCATATTATATTTAACTACAATAAACAATAACACTATTACAGTTATGAAATCTTATTGTTTATTATCGTTACGAAAATTGACGGTTATACTGTTGCAGGCACTTTTGTCTACTAGGAGTGAGTGAGGGATTTTGGTGAACACTTAACATCGATATCTTTAGCGCTGGTGAGGGGTGACATGAGGTGAGTATGGAGCAACGCCGGAATTATGGGTCGGGGGAAGCGGAAGATCCTCGAGAAAACCCACCGACCAACGATATCATCCGGCACGATTCACACATGCGAAAATCCAGCGACCGACACCGACGGGAATCGAGCCCGGATGGCTTTGGTTGAAGGCGAATGGTCTGACCATTCGGCCACAGCGGCCCCCGCATCCTCTAGGAATTATGACGTCACTTGCTGCCGAAAAAGTCCCCCACGTCCAATATTTGTGTCTACTTTATTTGGGTTTAATTCATTATGCAATGTCGCATGCATGTTCGATAATATTCTGATTTCTGTCACAACCAAACTTATACATATATATGTGTGTGTATATATATATATATATCGGTTATGAATAAGTTAGTATCCCATTCGATGTTTGCACAATATACGGGTAGTCATGTATTAGATGCTCGTTTATAAAAAATAGATTTTGCATGTGTACTGAAATAATATTATTTTCTAATCAGCAAGAAAGAAACGATTAAATAAATGTTCTACGAAAACGTCTTGCGGTCGAAATGCATGCACTGAATGAAGGTAAGGAAACTGGGCCTTACGTCTCTCGACAGCGAGGTCAGTATACACGGTGACACAACTTTTACACAAAGACAGGAGCTGGGTGAGGAATCGGCCATGGCCTTTGTTAAGACACCATTCCAGTACTCGCCTGGAGCGATTTCGGGAAACCACTGAAAACCAAAATTAGAATGGCCGGAACTGTGGATCGAACCGTTGGACATTCCGAATGAGAGTGCAACATGTTATCAATGCGACACCTCGCTCGGTGCACTGAAAATAATTCCAAATATTATTTTTAATATAGCGAAATAAATAGGCTATGTACTAGGGCTAGCAAAATATTTTGTTACCAAAACGAAATATCCAAAAGCAACACACGTGATGCTTTTGATATAGCAAAATACATCGATTATTTTACAAAATTCTTACTCTCGACAACACGACACTTGGTTCATGCAAATGTTCACATTTTTTTTAGACACATATGTGTACATTTTTTTGTTCCAACCTAACATTTGTGTTTGTGAACGTAGTATATGAAGTCACGCCACGAAAGTTATTTTGCCATTTATGTGACAATAAGTAAAATAGTAATATTTGTAACAGTATTTAATGATGCTTCATCCAAGTACAAACAGTCTCAGTAGAACAATTTATACCGAAAACAAAAAATAAAGATGCAAAATAGGACAATATACGTCTGCAAATAAGTCACGCATTTTACGAGTCCTGTATCTGTCACGAACGTTCAGTTTTGGCCGAGCATGCTAATCACTGAGCTTATGCGAGAGTTCCCGTTTTCGACTCTTAGTGCTACAATGCATTTCATTTTTTACTATTAATATTTTAATTGCTAAACACTAAAATCAATGGGCATCCACGCAAAAATTTGATCTGACCGGGCAACGAGTTAATAAGAACAAAGTAATTTTTGTTTCAGCAACAAAACATTTATTTTGCCGTATGGAGACAAATTATTTGGCAGCGGCAAGCTAAATTAGTTTCTCTCTCTTAAGACTTTCTCTGAGTATTACTGAACACGATTGGCTGATGAACTCGAACACAGTGGTGCCAGCAGTGAACATTGTTCGTGTTCGATACTCTAGGCTGGGAGAGCTCGTTCTGTATTTGTTGCCTACAAGATTATAGAAGACCACCACATAATCTATCTGTAACGAGTTTGAACGTGTTGTTCATATTTTACCCTGCTAAAGAGCAGCCTTTTATACTGTTGTGTAGTATGACGTCAAACCGCGGAAACCATAAGAACGTGAATATATTGTGACGGTTTCAAAATATTTCTGAATGCTGTTGGGGTACTGTGAACTTGTAAATGTAATTGTAACGCGCAAATTTATAGTTATAAATTTTCGAAAAATATGTGTAGTGAAGTTTCACTAATTGTATCGCAATATTATGCAGATTCAATTAAAACAATAGTGACTGTTCAAAAAATAAGATTATTTACATAGCCACCATTAACTGCATGCGTATCTGAAGTGTATAGGACTGATCCTAGTGAAAATAAAAAAAAACGCATTCCTAACCAATTATGTGCCATAAAAGTAAAAGTAGTAAAAGGTATATTACAAGCAAAATAAATACGCGTAGAAACTAGAAAAGGTCACAGAATATTTGTATTAATCACGTTTAATGTGATTATTTCGCTATTCACAATCACTAAAGATAGGAATACTTGGCGAGCTCATTGAAGTGCAGGTTAGAATCCACTGTCCTATGCATACCCGAGTCGCTTCTGGTCGTTCATTGTCTGCTATTTTAGTGAGCAGCAGCTAAGAACATTGGGCGGAGCTCGAGTATACACAAAACAAAATTCTAACATGCACATCGTTGAATTTGCGAACCATTAATTTTTTTAACAATCGTCCATTTTCGAAATAGTCCGTGTAATTCTTAACAACGTGCTTTTTCTTGTTTCAAAAGAACTTAAGGAAGTTCAAAAGAGATACAACTAAAAAAAACTATATTTTCAAGTTTGACTCACCAACACATATACATAAATGTAATCTACTCAGTTGAAAAGAAAATTACCATTTAAATTCACTTGTTTTAATAACACGGCACTTTATTCTGTTTGCCACTGAAGTTTTAGAAATTATATTTATTTTATTTTAAAGTGTGATAATTTCAGCAAAGGCCTACTATGAACATTTTAAACACCTTAAACAGTTGCCTCTGTACTTTTTCTTGAAGTTAATACCAACCAAATACGTTAATTAACATGTTTTTTCAGCGAAACGAAAATCTTTCTGTATGCATTTTACTCAAAACTGGAAAGTTTTAGTAGTTTCCCTTTTGATCTAAACCCTCGAAATTTTTGTTTACAACGTTAACACTGGCTTACACGTTGGGAGCTGGATACAATTGTATGGGTCAGACAGAAAGTTAACTGTTAAAAGGAAAAAAATGTTTTTTTGAACTACAATTCTCTTAAAATAGGGGCACTTGTTGCTTAAAAACAGCTTGTTTTTTTTTCCTGTGTCTGTAAAATAGCTCCTATAACAGAGCACATTATTCTATATGAGGAACACATTGTTCCGTCATCATAACAGCTTCAGCAATGTATGGATTATTACTACTACAACCTGAACTGTAAAATCCAACACGCAAAATATAGTTGTGTATTTGTTAGAGAAAATTCTTCTAAACAAATACTACGCTTCGTAAAATTTCTTAAGAAGAAAAATAATTTACGGCCATTTTTACAACTTCCTAGTGAAGCTTAAGTTGAAACAAGAGTGCATGCTTACGTAACAGTGGACATTGACCTTTATTACTATGCTTGTGTTCTGCTGAAGGTCACTTCAAAGTTGCTGTTAACTTAGCAGGCGTCTCAGGTCATCGTTAATGGTTTTAAACATTATGTTGCGTAAAGAATCTTTAAACAATTATAATTTAATATGTTTCCCCGTAATGATAGCTGACTTACCTTAGGGTTGTTTTGTACTCATAAACTTATAATAGCAATATAGACGTTTAATAATCAGGTTCAACATTTTAACTAAACCTGTATCAAATATAAATCATACGATGTGTTGTGAAACTGTTGAAATAATAACTCAGTTATTGTACAACATAGCTATCAAAAATAAATTGCAATCTACAGTAGGCCGACATCAATGTATATTACAGTATTACTACGAAATAGGCTCAGAAAGACAGACACAAGCATGAGAGAAGAGATATAATTAAAGTGATTTTCGTGGTTTTAATATAACTGGACTAAATACTTGAATACGTAAGGGCGTTAATAACAAGAAATAAAGTACGACGTGCAGTGTACGCAAATAACAATCTACTGAAATTTAACTCTAAGTGCTCCGTCAAGAAATTTCGAAAGAAAGATTGGCATAAATATTGTGAATATGTTTTATCGTGTTGGAACACAAACCACGCAAATATAAATAAATATATATTCTAATTAGTAGTTTTATATGCCAGTTCTTAACATGTTTACATAATACTGTTCTAAGCAAAATCTCTCCGTGTGTTTTAAAATGTTATGGGGTTAAACAAAGTTTGATAAAGGTGTGAAACTACAGTTGGCATACTCCACCACTATAATTTAACTCGTTCTTCGTACTCACAACTACTAAATCTCCTGCACAAAAAAAAAACTATTACTTTATTGCTCTACATCTTATTTAACTTCTAAATTGCAGATGTTAACGTTTCCTTTAAAGTTATCTAAAACTGCTGATACGGCATGATTTCTGGTGTACATTCATCACAAATATATCCAATACATATACAATTCCTGACGTTTATTATTGTACTCATAAGTTTCTTGCAGCTATACGGATTAGACTACTAAATTTTTTTCAGCCGCCTCATAACTTGTTTCTAACTTTCTAGCTGCTATAATTCTCAATCGTTTTTACTTCTTCGTTGCTATATTTTCCCATAACTTTACAAATCATAAATAAATTTGTGACCTAAATAAATATAAAGATATTGTATACAAGAACTGTGGTATTATGTTCCACAAAAAAGCAATCACATTAACATTTTTTTTTGACATTCACGTATAATTTTACCAATATAAAATGTGCAAGAATTAATGTTTGAAAACATCCGCCTATTACTTAACGAGCACAGCAAGAACTGTTCGTAGAATGCGAAATGAAATTTGACGGACGTTAAGCTTCGTTGGCTAATTAAGTTAGGGAAACTTGACGTCTAATTGTGAAAGTAGGCCTCCGGCAAGTCCGGGACACGGAGGTACACTACACACAGGAACAACATGTTACCAGTGACATGCAGTTACATGAGCCAACCAGAATGCAGTGAACTGTGAATACATCTCGGACGGAACAATGGGTATGATACCTAGAAAAATTAATTTAATATTTGCAGGATTCTTCTGAATTATTTTAGCACCAAATGCAACCACGTAAAATAATAATTCCGTGCGCTTTTTAACTGTCAAAATATTGAGCTATAAAAATGCTATATTTACAGACGCCGCCGTAAACATTTTAAACACGTTCTTATTGGCTAAGACGCGTAAGACGTAGTTGGACCGTTGTTTTCGTTTGCCACCGCCCGCCAGGCATTATAGTAGTTATTGGAATTTTTCTGAAAAAAAAAAAAAAACTGGGTAAATTTAATGAACCCGGTTACGTAAGTGCTAACTCGGAAAATTTGCTCGTTTTTATCCATGTACGGTTGCAGTTGAAAAAATGTTAAGTTAGAAACTAAGATTTCACTGGTAGTGAGTTGAAAGGAGTGAAGACAGCAAGGTAGCTCGCTCTCGCACATTGAAACCTTTCAGTGGTATGTTTGAGTTAATGTCAGTTTAATTCAAGTTTCGGGGTGATGATAACTTAGTACGAATCCATTTTATTGTGTCAAACCCGGTCAAGAATAAAACATTTTGGTTTAAAGTCAAGCGTATGAAGTTCACATGCGTAAAAAAATTGAACCTACTGTTTTACCAGTTTGAATTCTTTTAAGCAAACATGCTGGCTCTTACAGACTGGGGATCGAGTGTTCTGATTGCGAGAGTCAGGAAAATAATGTAACACATTAATTTATCTATTAAAAATCACTTTTCCTTCCCAATAATTGTTACGTTCCTTGTGAGTGACCGTTAGAACTGCAGTAGCAGTACTGCCATTTGTTGACACATTTTCGTGGGCAGATTTCACGGCGGCAGCGTCTTGGAGGAAGTGGAAGACATCTCGTGGTCGACGGGAGGGGTGCAGGATACCTGAAAGTTTCCTCCTCCAAACTAGCGAGCTGTCCCCAGGCGTGACTAACGACCTCTAACTTGTCTGGTTTACGGCAGGGGGAGGGGGTAGGAGGTGGTTCTGCAAGGCGTGTTGACGTCCCCGCTATCTCTGGTCGCAGGTGTCACGGCGCGGCAGGCGGAAAGGGGGCGGAGACGCCCGCACAAGTGCCTAAACTCGCCCCACCCCCACCCTCGCATCTTCGGTGCCATAACTTGGCGTCCATGTTGCCAGACCGGTCAGGTGGAGCTCTTGACATCCCTGTACAAACTGCTCTAATTATACTGTACTCTCGTAAATAAGAGTGTGTGCTATCCGATCTAGGGGCGTAGCCAGGATATCTGTTTGAGGGAGGGGGGATACCAACTTGAGAATTTTCATGACATAACACGTCATGAACCGGGGGGTCGGGGGGTCTTGTCACGGAAAAAAATTTCATTTTTAAATGTGTAAAATGAAGATATTTAAGTAGTTTTTGTAGCTAAACTGTGAATATAAATCTACTAATTTTATCTTCGAGCAGTTTATTACCTTTTCTGGAGTGAGGGGATATATTCCGATAAACCCCCCTTCCTTTTAAAGCTTCACATTTGATCTGATCCGCTGTTATGTGTTACGCAGCTGAAGCTCACACTTATTCAACGCATAGTGTATTTGCGTGGGTTCTAATGTCATGAGATAGGATATTTTTCCCCTGATGCAAACTAATATGAATCGTGATGTACCCTCTGGTTCAAACACAAGATAGCTAGGCCTTGGCAAGCTGGCCGCTTGAAATAGTTTACTAACCGGCAAACTCGGCCAAGGAATGATAACTAATAAGCAGTGGATACAATACGACGTTGGATTCCCCCACTCCGGCGATGGTTCAAATTGCCATACACGGCATGATGAAGGAGCGTGTAAACGACCAGGTCTGTCTGCGCCATATCGTCTCCAGGGACACTACGACGTCAAGATGCATCAGGACGTTCAGATACGTTCGCCGTATAACCGTGACTTCACTTCAGCCTCGTCATCATACTTATAGATGTTCAAGTGCGATAAAATCATAATTTTATATTTTTATAAAATATCGTTAGTTTTGTATACGATAATTGTCAGTGTAGTTTCCACTTACAAAAAAATTTTAGCTCTCATTTTTTTCTCATAGCGGTGCGTCAAAATTCACTGCCATGCAATTAGTGAAAACCACTCAACCTACTTAAATGAAATAATTCACTGCGAATTTACATCCCATCAAATATGCAATAAAATATTTAAAAACCAGAATACCTTATTTTGAATTTTTAAAATAAATCACAGAAGTACAATAAAATTTTTACAAAAATTCAAAACTTTTTTAGAATAAAAAAAATAGTTCGCGGAATGTTTCTTAATGTTTTATTGCGTAGCCCATGGCATGTTATTTCACTTACATAAATCAACTGGTTTTCACTGTTTGCGTGGCAGCAGAACAAGCAAATTATGACTTGACGCACCTTTATGAGAGAACTATACCACCTAAAATTGTTTTGTACGAGCAAATTACAATCACATGTATCGTCTACAAAACTAACACTATTTCATATAAATGTATAATTATGATTTTATCGCACTTGAACACTCTTAAGGTGGGACTGTCGACGCAACTAAATCCGTTAACTATTTAACAAACCTACAAGTAATTTTATAATGTAACGTTATAGGATCTCCCTCCGCGTCTACAATAATTAATTTTGTATTGTATTATGCAAAATAAATCGTGGCATAAATTTCCTAAAAGTACCGTATGAGAGTTTTTATAACGAAACACCTAAACTCATAATAAATTAATTATTTTATCATCCAAAGTTTCATGCTAATATTTCTATAAAGCATAACAATGGTTATTGTATTGTACATTTTAAAATATAACAAGACTCTTACAATAAATGTCATATATATGCTAAAGGGCGTGGTGCATAAGTTAACACTGAAAACTTTTATTGAAATCCGCAGGAATTCGAAAGCCAATATAGAAAATAACAGCCAACCTATAAAACAATTTTACTTTATGTTTTAAACGATTCCCTGACAATGTGACGCATTCTTGTAGAGTAATGTCTTGCACTCTGGAATCGAAGTTAGACTGTCACAAACATACAAAGCTCTCGGTGTATTTTCCTTAAAATTTTGAGAACATTTATTTCCTATGGTTGTTTTGTTTTGGTTTTACTATGCCGATATTCGGATTCCTGTGAACTTAGTATCACGCCTCTAGAAGAAATACGACATTAATTCTAAGGGCTTGCATATCTGGGGAAATAATTCTACATCATGATATCTGAACAAACGCATATAAAAAGTGCTGTACTCAGAGTCTAGATACTTACCAGTAATTGTTATTAATGTCCGTCCTGCATTGTTGTTGTAAAATTTCTCCTGTGATTACAACGCCACGTGTAAATTTAAAATACATAATTAAAATAACAATAACTACTACAAATACAACAAGAAACATTGCAAACATATCGTACGGTATAACAGTTTTAATAATAACCTCGAAATGTTTGTAATTAATGTTTTTCTATTCATTATTATTACTGATGTACAAACTGACATGAAAATGTTGTTGTTGCTATCACTGTACATGTTTTCTTAATGGTACCGTCAACTGAGGTCACTGGGGAGAATAGGAACAAACTTCAAATCAGAAGTTCCAGTACGCGGTTTTAAAAACAGAGTTTTTCCTAATGGTTGACAGTTAATTATTTTACAAAGTGTAATTGTATAGAAATATAACTTGATTTAAGATAAAAACCTAAGCTTGGAATCTGTCTGAAATTTTGTCCCTATTCGCACCTGCGTTCCTATTGACCCCAATTGACGGTAGGCTGTTATAGGTGTATTAAAATTGTTGTCTATACTTTAAAAATTAAATGAAAATAATAATTCTGGCAACACTGTCTTCGCGGGCGACACGTAGATAGTCTCGAAGTTTACAAGACGCGCGCCAGCTGTGCTGTCGCCGAAGTTCAAAGATTTCGTGTCACGCAGATACTTTTCCGCCAGAACTGTCGAGTAGAGCTGTTCAACATGTCTTGAATTTTGATCCCGACATTTTAAGAGCCCTCTGTCTGACGTCTGATGCGTGAAGAGCGTTCTTGGCACACATCCATTGGAAACCACGTGACCAAATAATGACCGGATATATTTTACTGGAACGATTCAAATACACGCAACACAGCTTGTAGCCAAAGAGTTGTAATAGAAAATCAGTGTTAAAATGTACCAATTCTCAACGGAAAAATTATGATATTGCTTTAAAACAAACGTGTTAAACGTAATATTTCTTACTTAACTTTGTGATGGAAAGGATTACTTAAAAATAAACGATAGATAGTGACCCCTGATTTTCGCAAAATGATTTTCGTACATTTTTTTTTTTTTTAATACCTTACATGCACATCTGCAGCTCTACAGACACCAGTAGAAAATTTCTCGCGATAACCACGCGTTGTTGACATAGGTATGATTACGAACGCCTTCATCTCCGACAGGAGAAATGCGTTAACAATCGATTACCGTGTTTGTTCGCTGTTATCAGTCATGCACGCGTGATAAACAGAGACAGACAACATTCGCAGGTTCTCTTGCCTGCCCCAAATAGCAAACATCAACTGGCCCACTTTTGCAAATCTGATCGTGATAAGCAGCCCACAGGCAGTACACATTCGGAATGCACCCGCAGCCACATGTGGCATACATGATGCATAATGAAATCACCCACACATTAGCCACAGGTGTACCACAAGCATTAATATTATACTGAGATGCTTGTGGGTTAGTTTGCTAATCTGCTTGTGGACCGTATACTGAAATGTGACAGTCTTTTTAAACAAAGTTGCCCACATTAAAATTATTTCAGTATAACTACAAACATATTTAATGACATGGCCTGATTAACATCGATTCCAGCAAAAGTAGCGAACGTTCGCCGCTTCTGACAGCAGTTGGCCAGTTGAAAAATGATTGTTTCTGCTACTAGGGGCGTGATAAACTTAAAAATCATCTATGTACTCAAGGAGACTTCAGCTGCTCGTAGGCTTTTCTCTTACATACAGTGGCATGTGGTGAATGTGTTGCAATGTAAGCTGTGTTTGCTCTCAACTAAACGTGTTTACTTCCTCGTGTACACCTCAACACCTCGGACGTGCTTGTGTATCTGACGTCACACTACGTCTTTAATTCGAGCCTTGCAGCTAACTCGAGCGTGGCCGCATTACGTTATTTTAAGGGCTTGTTACTGAGTTTTTTCTTTCAGCCTGGTGACAATAACTCAAACCTTTTTAAACCAAAAGCTTTGAAAAAATTTGAGTCAGTGTGCAGTCACGCGATGCATAATACTGCGGATGAGTTAAAAAATAATAATGTACCATTCGTCAGAAAAAAATTTTTTTTGCTTCATTTTCGCTTATTTTCACGACAAAAAACGTGGTACTTTGGGTGATGAAATCTAAAAAATCGTTCAGTACATTTATACAATAAAATTCAGCTACAAATTATAGCATATAAGTGTCAAAACCGTGGAGCGAAATTGTGATATGAGTATTAGGTAGCAACAAAAAAAAATTTCGTAATCACTGCAAAGCTCGTTAACAAGGCCTTAAACCCAGTTATACGGCTGTTACTTGTTACTGTTGCGTGCACCGAAATTGTACAGTACTGAGCAAACACCAGCTTACCTGGTAACTGCTCACCACACGCTACTGCTGTGATCCCTAGTGGCGTGAAAATGTCGCGGTATTGTTTGAGGCTGCCCTTTACTTACCCTAAAACACTCCGTCACGTTATTTTCCTGGGCTTCGTACCTTCGCATGCCCGCATTACTTGCTATTGAGCGTCATACTGTTGGCTTTATGTCAACGGTTACGAAAAGATCTACATACGTGCCACACATGCTGTGGCCAACAACATAAGTCTGTGATGTGCACGCAGTTAACTTGTATCCTGTCTGCTGTCGGGGAATAACACTACATTTTCAGAACTCTAGTAATAACACATGATCAGGGCCACGAACATTTAGTGAAAAGAATTTTACCCAAGTTTGTTTCAGTACTTTAGGTGTACACATGCAGCTTTGCTTCATGGTTATCGGCAGCGTGTTTTGTGAAGCGATGTCCCTCGTTTTACTGAGCCAATCAGAATAATGATACTGCAACACGTCTGTGATTTGCGGGTAAAACCCTAAAACATGCGAGAGTTTAAACATCCATTTACTGACCATGAAGTAATTTTATTTTAAGGTAAGATATTATCAGAGACGAAGACAAAGCTGAGAGAGTGTTCGGCCATGGCCTTTGTTAAATAAACATCCCAGCATTTGCCTGGAGCGATTTCGGGAAATCATGGGAAACTAAAATCAGGATGGCCGGAGTCGGGGATCGAACCCGGTTCCTCACGAACGCGTGTCCAACGTGTTACCGTTGCGCCACCTCGCTCAGTCTATGAAGAAGAACTGGAGATATGCGCGAAAGGCACTGAAACAAATTGGGGCAAAATTAATTTTCCGAGATCTGCGTGACTAGAAATAGGAAATTTCGCGACAAGATCTTTGCAGCAATTTGTTTCAGTGTCTTACTGCGCACGTGCATTTCAGTTTCGTAGTCAGTGATTGGATGCCGTAACTCCTAGCGTCTTGAGGTTGAACCTGCAAATCACAGACGTGATGTGTCTCAGTTATCCGTATACTGACTGGCACAGTGAAATGAATAACAACTCTGCACAAAACACTCTGCCAATAGCCATGAAGTTGGCCTGCAGGAGTGCACGTAAGGTACTGAAACAAAGTGGGGTAAATATCTTTTCACCAAAAATTCCCCGTCCCTATTCATGACCCTATACATAATTGAGACTGCATTTAAATGCTTCATTGTTATTGGCTAAGTTACTTCCAGGACGTGTCAGATAAGCCTACGGCCAACTACAAAAGTGTCACAGACTTACAGTTGTTTGAGTTGTAGGTTGTAGTAGAAAGGAAAAGTATAATTTTTCAGATTCCTACTGATAAAGGATAACGACATAAGGTCATCTCACAGCTGTGCTATAAATGTGTAAATAGGCCCTAGGCGGTTACGACGCTCTGCCGTGGACTTGAGTGGGCTCTCGACGACGGGGCACTAATGACGTGCTCTGGTGATTACTCCAAGTGGAGGGTCGCCCTTCGACGTGGCCCGACAGAGCCCGACCGCACCAATAAAGCCCCCAGTCACGTGGTTGTGCTACTGCAGGCCGACGAGAACTCCGGCCTACGACTAATCAGTTGATTGCTAGCAGGTACGTTTCCCTGGGACCCTTCGCTTTGAAAGGCCGAAATTTCTGTATGGTAGACTTAGACATATTTGCACCTCCCATTCCTTTGCGTTGAAGGTAAATTATATATATATATATATATATATATATATATATATACACACACACACACTCATGACTCTTGCTATTCACAGTATATATAAAGTATGATCCGAGGTAAATGTTTTAATCCAATATACGTGAAGATGATAAAATGTCTTATGGACGAGTATAGAATGGGACATATTTCGCCTCCAGTACCGCTCGTATTAGTAAAAGGTATATCACTAGGGCCAGTAAAATTTCGCGAATTCAATGACCTGCATGTTAGAATCAACTATCCTATGCAAACTCAAGCTCCGATAATTTATCAACTATGCTGCTACTCAGTGGAATAGCAGGCAATGAACGAATACACATAAAAACCAGTTTTGTAGCGGCTACAAAATATTTTATCAATTTAAACCCTACCAAATAATTTTGTGGTAACACCAAATGTTTTGCGGTGGCCACAATTATTTTTGTTAGATTGTTTATTATTTTGTGATCACCAACAAACAACTTAATGAACACTGCAAAATATTTGGTGTTTACAATAAAAATATTTTGTACGGATTATGTTGACAAAATATTTTGTCACGACTACAAAACAGTTTTTTTCTGTGTGTTCTAGCATGTTGGTCAGTGAATTCGCGAAATTTTTCAGTGCCTATCTATCATATGCCGGTGCTTATGGAGAAAGCATTGCCGAAAGATGAAGTCTTCTCCGTAACAATTAGCATGGTATAGCTTCCTGACCGATACCAGCTCAACTTGAGGCAAAAATTGCCCTTTGCCAAACTAGTAATACTTAGCTTCGTAACTTTAGTAGAACTAACCTTGCCCAAGGTGTATCTAAACTTTGCAACACTGCATCGCGAGTGGTTCTTGCGTTCAAGGTGTTTCATTTTACTTAGGGACCTAACATATTTGCGTTTCCTTTTACACACACATTAGAATTCCAGCGACTATATGTTCGTGTCACTTTGGCGGTTGGCCGTTGACGTATTTGACATCCAGGGGCGTCGCGTGGAGTGTTCCAAGGTGTGCGGTGACCAGCAGTGACTATACACAACACTGATTTGTTGAGGAACCATTTGACTTATATGGCCAGGAACACTCCACAGCCAGTAGCGTACAAGAGGCAAGGTACGAATTATCCTATAATATATACACGTTGGTCTATGCAATAACACAGCTGCTCAAAGCGTATAGTCGCTGCTAATACCGCACACCATGAAGCACATCCACGGTATGCCACTGTTTTCATCCGCTGGAAGTTTCTGAGTCAATAATAAAAATACACATTAACGTGCCGTATACTACCATAACAGAGAGCAGCTAATGAACAGCTGCTGTTTGCTTGAATACCAGATATTCTCGGAGGCTAGCCTACACGTTAGTGAACCAGCATATGTTTTTCCTGTCTCTAATCATACTGCAGTATTGTCGAGTTTCTGTCTGGAGCATTTTATCGTGTGATGATGATTGGTAGGTGTTATGTTATTGGTAAGGAATCTCTGAAAAAAAAATGCGCGTAAAAATAATTTCGAAGTGTTTTTGCTGTAAACCTTATTGTGGGCCATACTGTGGTTTCTCCTTTGCTTTGAAGACCAAATTATAATCGCTGATAAAGACATCAGTTTGAGAACGTTAATTTTATTCTTGCATCACACCGCAAATAAGAACTGATAATGCCACACGAAGCCTCAATTATATAGTATTGAAAGCTATTGAATAGGGCCTACTACATAAGTAGGTCAAAAGTCCTGCACAAATATTTATGTGGAATTAGCTTTCCAACTATACAAAGTATAATTGACAGACGAGTAAAAAACAAGCATAACAGACAGGCCAGTGCTTGAGAGTTAGACAACACGATGAAGACGACTCTGATGAACCCAGTAAATCACTGACGATGTTTCAGAATCCACAATCAGCTATCTTCTGGCTGAAGTTTCTATTGCTGGTTGGTGCAGTGGGTTAATATATAGATCGTAGTTTCGCGTGTAGCTATAGCTGTTAACTCAACAGGTTGTTCCTAGTTAACACTGAAGTCGTGTTTAAAAAGGGTTCTTATTTAAATGACGTTACGATGTTAGAATTATTACCTCAATTTTTGTAGTATAAAAACGCGGGTACCATACTCGATTCACAATTGTTCAGGACTCCGGTGCTAGGTAGGCGAATATGCTAACAATTATAATAAACGTGAAAGGAAATAAGGTACCATTTAAACACATATATCGATTAAAAAAACCTACGGTTTACATTAGGGGATGGTGGTCACAGCTTGCCTAGCCAGAAAGGCGTTATCTCACCGGTCATGGTCTTATCTGCGAAGAAATGGTTATCACTAGGGAGAACCAGAAATTAAGGGCGCGGTATACCGCAATTTTCATCACCATTTTTAATTTTTATTTGTACCATATATTTTTTTTCTTATTTGAGACACAAAATGTGACTAAATTTGGCTCTTATGAAATGTTTTTATTTCTTATAGTTTTCGCGTAATGGCTTGTTAAAGTCATATTTTGCGTGTTTCCGTTTAACGACTACACTAAAACCAACTGATAAACCAAACTAAAAAATAATCACAGTGGATAAAGACATTGCAGGCTACAATGTCATGCTCATAAAAATACAGAATAAAAATTATTTGTATTAAAAAATTATGAATTTTTAAAATTTTTATTTTCAGTATCAGCATTTATTTTAAATACAAATAATTTTTATTATTTATTTTTATGAGCATGACATTGTAGCCTGCAATGTCTTTATGCACAGTGATTTTTTTTTTTTTTAGTTTGGTATATCAGTTGGTTTTAGTGTAGTCGTTAAAACGAAACAAGCAAAATATGACTTTAACAAGCCATTACGCGAAAACTATGAGAGATAAAAAAATTTCATAAGAGCCAAATTTAGTCACATTTTGTGTCTAAAATAAGAAAAAAATATCTGGTACAAATAAAAAATAAAAAAAGGCTATGAAAATTGCGGTAGACCGTGCCCTTGACTTGAAAATGTCATGGCTGGACGTAATTCAAAACACTAGCTGACATGCACTTAAACGTGTGGATGGTCGTTGCATGAGAGTTACAGACATTTTGTATTGCAGATTGAATCAGTTAAATGACAAACCTCTTCCTCTAAAAGGCATGGCGACAATAAGAAAGCAGGGCTGTTGAAACACTTGTAATGTGCACGGAAATCGTTTCGAAAAATGCGGGTGTCCCTAGTTATCACAAGCTGCACGCTGACCTGCCGGCACGGATGTGGGAAGTGAATAAAATACAAGCGGCTGCCTTGCTCTATGGACGTTGTCGCTCTATTTGCATTTCTCCGGCTGGGATTGGTGCTGGTCTCACCGCCGCCCCCTCTCCTACACCCCCTTCTCCGCTTCACCACGGCTGATGGCAGCCATTACGAACTGGAGCAGTCGGCTGCAGGCCGAGGGGGATAATTCCAGCCATTGTTGACTGTTCATCCGGGCGAGATGAGGTAATTTGTCAATGCCCAGCGCACCCCCCCAGAGCGGGTCGCTGTTAATCGCGCTTTCTGGTGAAGCTTGTTTCACGTGCGGTCGACACGACGTCGATATTCTTGTGTACTGGTAGTGTTGCCTTGAGTGAAACCGGTCAATCATTTCTTGGGTTAGAGTTTAACCTACGTGTTATTACACAAAGTTAATACTTTGAAACAAAGACACTCAAAGAAATTTCGGACATACGCCATTGTTAGAGATCTATAACATTCGCATCATTATTTGGGAACAGGTTAGACTTGACTTGTATATGCTCAAACACAATATGTGTTTTCATTGGCCAGCAGCTTTTATTAGATGAGTCATTTATGTATTTGGCTGCTTTTCATGCAATTGGTAGTCTACCGTGTAAATTTTAATTATTTGCCCAATCATTACCCGCTGCAAATCACGACATAACGTGCCCACTGTAGACGTCAATCAAGCAAACAACTGCTTGCAATCTAGTCTGCAGTCAGAAAATAACGCGAAATTTGCAGACCTCTAGCTATTGCGTACGATTTCTCGGCAATAAAAACACGTACACTGCGATGGTATATAACTAGGGCCACGATTTTGTCGCGAAAAGATTTTTGCCCCACTTTGTTTCAGTGACTCACGTGCACATCGGCAGTTCTGTTTCAAGGTTATTGGCAGCCTGTCTTTGTTCAGACACGTTTCACATTTGACTGCACCAATCAGAATAAGCTTATTGTGAGTCTGTACGTCTATAATTTGCCAAGGCCAGTGAGAGTAAAATCACCCAACCACAGACGATGTAGCAGAGCTGCAGGTGTGCACATGACGCATCGAAACCAAATGTTGCAAAAATTTTTTCGCCATAAAATCGTGGCTCTATATATAACAATTTGTGAAAACAACAAGCCAGCTGAACTAATGACAAAGTACTCATTAAGAACAAAACACGAGTAATAGTCTCAGCAGAATTCAGTCAATTGCAAGAGCAAAACATAAACTATTTTTTTACTTCACCCTGGCAAAACAGACACGCAGGAAACCAAAACACACAATCTAAAGAAAGGCGGAAGTTAATAGTAAAACAGAGGACAACACACAGATATCGCGGAGCAAACTTAAGTTGCGAACAATGAATTATGCTTCGTTTCGGAAAATGTAACGTGTTTCCTTCTTCTGGTTTTAAATGGCCTCTCGTTTGGCCTTTCACAACAGCTTCACTCGTCTCTCGCTTGGTTTTGGTGCCTTTTCAGTTACTATCCCCAAGGTAGTAATGCTGTAGCTGTTGGACAGTCGTATTCTTTAGGAGTGATTACAGTTCCTGATTATAATATTTTTATCTGAAAATTGCTGATCTCTTTGAATGAGCAGATATTTACCAAACTAAATTTTCATACTTATTAATATTTGTGTATTTATTTGGCTTTTTTAACCGTGTGTAATGCACGAAGAAGTTAATTTACTTAATAAAATATTAAAATGTTTCTAAGAAATTTGATTAGTTAAGAGAATTTTTTGGTATTATTTTACTTTAACAGACTCCATTAAATCTTTAATAATTTACATTTCAATGTATTTTATATTGATTCGTTGAAGTAGGTTGTAGTAAATTTTATGTAGGGTACCAACTTTCATTGCTCGCCAGAAAATATTAATATTTTCTTAAGTGATATATGTATGATGTCAACTAGTACACATTGCAAAAATATTTACACTGTCAAATTTTTTTAATAATATTATGTTTAAGAAGAACAAAAAAGGGAATGGGCAATACATTTCATGTTCGTGTTTCTTTCATATCTTGCTTATAAGAAGTGTTTTTGTAAGCATAAAGTACCTAATTTTTGTATTATTTATTTATTTTATTTCAACATACAGTGGCCTAGTTTCCTGAAGTGTTCAATGTAATAAATTATCCTTGGCGTTTAATTCATGTTTCATTTTCTTTGTCCTGTTAGTTTCTTAGTTTATTCTGGTACTTATATTTGTTTTGTGTCCCAATATATAGCTATAGGGCAGAGTATAGTGATTTTATATATACTTGAGTGTTTTTACTAGTATCATTTATTCCTGACGTACGCTGGCCCACCATGTAAAGTTAGTTTGCTTGATCTCAGTCTGTAGTAACAAATTTGATATTTAAAAATTAAATAAATTCTTGAATGAATAGTTATTTATGGCACATTTGATGGTTGCTCATTAATGTAAACAGAACTTATTTTAATCTATAGACGGGGGTAACTTCAGTTCTTTGTCTGAGATGAAATCATTGATGATATGTTGTATTATATATTTATACATATTTTTTTGCTTATGTATAATCAGTATAGGTTACTGCAAGGTAAAGACACGTTATTTCGGTGTGCGTGTGTAATTTTCGTAACATCCGTTCAATACAATCGATCCATACACAGAAGTTTTCGATTACCTAATTCTATTTCTAATGCTTTTGGTATTTTTAAACTTTCCTTATTATTGAGTCAATTCTTTAACAATACGTTATTATAAATCAAATATTTGAAAAATATTACCTCTGCACAAAATTTCTTCTTAGAAATTGTATTTTAAAAAAATTGTTTGCTTTCTTGTATAGGCGTGAATAATAGAAAGCACTTGCCCTTGTTCAGAGGAGACAGTTACCTAACGGCCAAGGTTTGTTTCGTAACCGGCAGTTGAATTGTGTCGATAACGGTTTGGGGAGCGAGAAGAGGACAATGCAGGGAGACGCGCCCTGCAGTTCGACGGGGCGTGGAACGCGATCGGACACAATTTTGACGTGACCGCTTAGAGGAATTGGAGCGGTTTTCCTTCAGGGATTCTGTGAACGCTGGAAGGTACAGCCGAGGGGGAGAGGAGGAAGAAATTGGCTGTCTTCCCGCACACCCAGCGTCTCCGTGTCTTCATAAACACCATTCTCCATTCTACCCTATTCTCTCGCTGTCTCTCTTCTTATCTCCCTTCCACAGGATCCTCGTCTGGCGATATCTCTACCAGCTACGCGGCCTGTTACACCGAGTTGAAAACAAACTGGAAGATTCTGAAGCTTTCTCGTTCGGCTATAATACAAAACGACTCAAGAAAACATGGACAATTAGGTAACGGAGCAGCAGAGTACGAAGACTCGTTTAAAATTCCGCAGCATGCCTCATTTTGTTAGCTAGCATTCGTCTGTTAAAGTTATGCCTGTCATTGTAATCCATTAAAAAATAACTGTTACTGCTATAATTCAGTATTCACGCGGTTTTCTTGCTAGTATTTGGTAGACACGTTATTCGAAAGTTAAGTACGAGAGAGCTTTCAAATACCATATCCTCTTTTAATAACAAGCTAAAGGAAAATGTCAATTATCCATTAAAATTTACACCATCTTGTAGTTGTATGTTGTACATGTTGCGTAATTCAAACATAAACATGATTTAAATCTGATTGTTTGTCCGCATGAATAAAAGCGTAATAAACTATTGATGATAAGCTAATTCAAGACGTAATGGTTGGATTGTAATTAATTGAGCGCTTACAAGACATGCGTACTTGATACTTCCATTTAGACGTAAGCCATTAAGGGACACTTCAACATTAACATCTTTAGCCTTACGTTACTTTAAAGTTATAAGATTAAAATTATTTTGATCATTATAAAATTCAAAGTTTCGTTACGAAAATCTGCTAAAACAGCACTACTTTGCACCTTGAAATCTAAATTTCCCCGTTAAAAGTGTGGACGATGTTCATTATATTATTCTCATGTTAATACCCCTCCCCCCACACACACAGTTACACAAATCCTGGCTACGCTACTGTAATATACTGATGGACAGTGAAGAGGTTAATTCAATTATGTCGGCTAACTAGCATACATGTAGGAAATAAATATATTTCGCAAGTTCAATATCCTGCATGCTAGAATTAATACTGTCCTGTGCATTATCAAGACCGCCATTTGTCCATTAGCTGATATTTGCTAGAGCAGAAAACATTGAACGAATTAACGCGGCTTTAGTAGACTATACGTAGATCAGTGAATTATATCATGCGGGTCATTGAACTAGTCATATTTTCCTGTCCCTATATGTAAGACTAATCCCGAGCCAGGCTCTATACTGTGAATCATTCAACCCATTAAAAAAATTAATTCCACTGTTGGATGGTTTAATTTTCTTGACTTGGTTTTGTCTGCCTGTACTAAAGAAACTGTAGCTCTCTGATAATTCCATGAATAAAATAAACACAATGTTCGTACATGATCTATGTTTCTACGTTTATGTCACGTCTAGAATTTCGTCCACGACTCATTCCCTGCCAAAGTTTCGGTAGACATTGCAGCTGAACTCTTAAGAAAGTCGTGTTGACGAACAGATCTGTTTAGTAAATCTGTCAAGACTTCGAAGAAGACCGAATCCTCAAAGCTGTTCAAATGCAGAAGCCTCGTAAATGAAGACAACGGAGGGGTATGTATACAGACTTTTTTTAAAACATCTCAAATGCTTACAACATATCCGGATTCTTGTTTTCACACACACTGACACCAATCACTGTAAAAAAAAGTGTGTACAAATAGATGGTAGTTTTACATTTTTGTACGTGTAATTACGGAATACAATGACAGTAAGCGTAATTATACACAATTGTTTTTGCTGATCCAAAATATGTACAGATCTTTGATTAAAAAACAGAAATGTGTACATAAATTTACTAGACAGTTAATGTAAAATTATATTTTTGAATGTACGAATACAGTCACATATTGTAATATTGTACCTAGTTTTATGCTTTATAACCTCACTGTCTATGTATAAATACACTGATTCAAATGTAAAAATGCTTGTTTCGCAGTGCAGTTCTGAAACGGCAAAATACTTATATATTTACTGGAGCAATTTTCGTAGGTAGGTATAGCATCATATCAAGTAAACAATTTAAGCATATTTTTAAACAGAAAGCTTTAACAGTTGTACCATCTCTGATGTACATACACGATCACATATGTATAAGAAGTATTTATTAACACCTAAACTTATTATATTTAATTACGATGTGGTTTTCGTAGATTTACAGCTAAAAATGTGCAAAACCTGTTGCCGTGACTATGAACTCCAACTTCGCTCCAGTTTTACTGTGATCATCTAAAAAAATATTTTCGCCCAACAAAGTTGTAGTCATTTTAAAAAATATATATAAACTTAATTAAAATACATATTTTCAATATGTCAGTTCACTTGGTATAGTAAGCTTGATTGTCGCGCAATTACTAGGTCGTGCTAAATGTTAGTTGTACGGTTCAGCAAAAATACGCGTGGTAAGAAACATGAAAATATTTTTCATTGTGCATTTGGAACAGCTAGCAAAAAATAATGCCAACAAATGCCAAAAACAATAATTAAGATGCCTATTAAGACAGGAATGAATCATAAAATAGTTCCGTTAACAACCGTCTGTAGTCTCGTGGTTACGGTCGTTGACTGCTTACTCTAAGGTTGTCGGTTCGAATCCTTTCAAAGTCAGAATTTTTCGTTAGTTGAAAATAGTCGTGAGTTACTCGAGATAATTTGTAAGTTACGAATGACTTCAGATTTTAATAAATATTTCAGATATAACTCACATTAAGGTTCCAGAAAAATTTCAAAATTTTACACCAGGTGGCCAGTTAATTTCAAATGTACTGTATTTTGTTTTTATTTAATTTTATTATTTTTAATTTTAACTTTTTAAATTTTTAATTTTATTTCCTTTGAAGTACGGGTTATTTAACACATCATTGTGTTAAAATACATGTACTGCAGCACTGTTATTATACATGAATTTTATTGTATTTTTACCGTTGTGTACTGTAAAAAGACACGGTTGTAAGTCGTGTAAAATTACACGAACATGTGTGGAGATTGTGTTGCCACGTACATTCCTGTAAAATTACTAAATATTTTTTACAGTGATCCGTCACAGACAAATTTCGTCGCCGATTCAATTGTATGGTCTCAATCCATATCATCTTTCATAACTGTCTGGTCCTCCAAGTAGGAGTTTGCAATGGGGTACCACCCCTTCCCCCCACCCGGATTCTGTTATTAAAATCATGACGCAAACCTATGTATAGGCCATTTGCGATTAAGTGAGCACTGCATAAAGTTTTCTTTCAGCTGTTTTACTGTAATCTTTATTATTTATAATACGAAAACTTTCATGTAGCTAACAACTAGTGTAAACGTTTTAACACACTCCAAAGCTAACATCTATTGGCTCAATAAAACCTATTTTTAATTAATTACAAGTTCTTCTGAGTGCTCAGTTTATACCGAACAGCCTTTAAGGAAAATCCTTATAGTGATGTGTGGTCCTCTGAGTCTGAATGCGTTATTTATTATTGTTGTTAAATTTATTAAATACTAAAAACTAGACCTTACAAACCAATTAAATTCCGCACGGTGATTAAAAGCATGAGTTTTAGGCGTTCTTAATGACTACAACCTACTTCTCAAGAAAACTTTTACCGAATTCATAAAAGGAAAATACAGAAACATGCGTTGGACCCTAACCCTATTTGACCAAATAAAATTACGTTATCGACTCTGTACATACTAGAATCACATTTGCGATAAATTCTAAAACCATTTCGCCGTATTACTTGTATTTTGATTGAAAGAAAAAAATCGTCAGGAGTATTAAATGTTTCATTTTGTGGCAAGTAAATAAGATCCCAGGTAAGGCATATACAATATCCCAATAAACAGTTAGTAGTGAACTGAAGGTTAGTGAAACAATTCCACTATATCACTCGGATGGCGCGTGACTATTTCTCAATAACATTCAAAGTAGTCTCTTTTTTTGCCATTAGCTGTGCTTTTATACATTAAGTACCGGTATGCGTTCAAGATTGTATGAAAATGATGTGCATATTTTTTTATTATATCAGAAAGCGTTTTATACACACACACAAAAATAAATTACTTTGAAAAAGATACGATAGACCACATGCAGATGTGTGTATATTATTTTTGTTGAAGAGGAAAATTTTTAAGTTTGAGTATTGCAACTATGGTACTCGTAAATAGCACATCAGGAACACGTAATAGCGTAGGTCGTATTTAGTTGAAGCATTAGCATGATGTTAGCAACCCTAGGCATAATTGTCATTATTTTATATTATAGTTAGCATCTTTTGTTCAAGAATATAAAAAAAAACTACTCCTCGGAGTCAGAGCTCTTGCAAGTGCACAAAAAATGGAATTGCACCTGCGAGGTCGTCTGGTAACTGCCATGCAATCAGCTGATTGTAGAAGATTTTAGTGGAGTCGGAAAGTGCTTGTGTTGCGGCTTCGGCGACGACCTTGAAATAGTCACGACCCTGACAAATTGCCTGCGCGACACCAGCATCTCTCTTCCTCGTGGCTCCGGCCCAACTTGTGTTTTGCTCCCTTCTCCCTCGCCTCAGCGAGATTCAGGGTCTTTCACTCCGGAGTCCGCCCTTACTCTCATTTCTTATAATTACATTTCGCGAGCTCGTTCCAATTCATCTTTTGAAAGAGGAAGTTTGTTCCCTCCAGGCCCTGCTCTCTTCCCGAGATGCTTCGTGCCTTCCTTTCTTTCTATTATCTGCGCCTCCTCAAGTTCCCGTGTTTTTCCTCACGTCCACCCACGCCATTACGTGGTCTTCAAAGGCCCGAGATACTGGGACCTGGCCCGCGATCTAAGCAGTGTGTCGCCAAGTAAGTTGTCTTTGTCCTCCCCAGCCAGGATAATGAGGAGGAACCCCTTCTTCGAGGGACCTACTAACCACGCGTTCCCGATGACAAGCGTCTTTTGCTCCCTTGCCAAATAGCGTGTAAAATTTCCAAGCGAAAAATTTAGTTCACGTTCCATTTGGAACGGTTAGTTTTGTAAATCACTACGTGACCCAGTTGAATATGCAAACTACTCGACAATATTCAAATCGAACCATAACAACTAAATTGCAAATCGTAACACGGCTTCAAACTGTCAGAAATGAGATAGTCATAAAGTGATGAGCATGGTTGTAACTGAAGTTCAAATGATTTATCTTAAAATTACATTTCAATAAGGAATGCTCGTACTCAACTCTGAAATCTGAAGTAAGATGTTTGGGCCGCGGAAATGGAGTACAATGTTTCAGTAATATGTGATTTGTCTACAATATTAACAAGATAGTTATAAACCATTATTCAAACCAACTAAAACGGCTTTGGCGAAATCACTGGAGGTGCACGTGTTATTTCAACGCCTAAAATCCGCTATCTTTATAATATCCTTCAATAAGAGAGCAAGGCATTGAATTTGAGTAAATAACACTGGCTTGATACTCAGTTCCGGCTTACTGTGTTATTTTATTTAGAACAGATATTCCGGTATTGTGACGGTAGGGTATGAGCTTTCACAAATCAATAACGCAAAGGTAGGATGGGCATTAATAGACACCAACAAATTTCGCGTTGTTGTTTGCTGACATGATAGAATCTACTAGCCGATGCTCACTCGAACAGATTACGTGACATTTTTGTCTCCGGGTCTTCGTAAGTTTGTGTGCCCGCATTGCAATATAGTGTGCCTTTATACCAATTGACTGTATATTATTATTGACAGGGATGATGGTTTATCGCGGGAAAACTTGACTGTTTGCTGGGTTACAACGCACATTCATTTTATGAGACGATGACTGACTTTCGTTTGTACGTAGAACTGTTGCAAAATTTGACTAATTCAATAGTAATCCCTCCATTGTAATATCTGGTGCCCGTCATTGGTCTGCAAACTGCTACTTTGTGTCAGGCGTACATCACCCAATCATACATGTCACATGAAACTACAGTATTTTCAAGGGTATGGTGGACCAAAAATTTTTCGTCATTTACCATCATCTCTAATTATTAGTTACCAGTCCTTCAGAACGAGACGCACAAACTGTGGGCCAATAGCATGATTCAGGTAAGCACATCGTAACGTGGAGTCCAGCCTGATGTCACTTAACCCGAATTGTGCAGGTCCCAAGGCATT
>PNEQ01080778.1:32602-88964 GCA_003012365.1 Medauroidea extradentata
AGTAGGAGAGAGACGGATGTCGAACGCTGCCGAACGCAAAGGCCGATTGTACTTCTTTGTCGCTCGTTCCGCGCTCTCGCTTGCACTTCAAGCCTTACATGGAACGCCTCAGAGCGAGGTAACGCCGCATGAGTCATGTTTTTTCGTGCGTGCAGCCGGCTCTATCGAATTATAAGACGTTGTCACGTCAAAAATGTTAGTAATTCTAGGGGACATAAATTGGGCCTACGTAATAAATAGGTCATAAATCCAGATAATAACAATGTTAACTATACGATTTTTTTCGGAAAATAATGCTCTTAAATAAACTACTGAAAATGTTAAATCAACTAAGAGGATGCAATCACTGACTGAAACTTACTTCTGCATGTGATCTTGAGCAGATAACACGCAGACGAACCACATTAAACTACTTAGAGGTTACATAGTGTTAGTAAAGGTTGAATTCCAGTTAGCTCTATTGGACTCCATGTGCTGAAGTGGGTAGGGAAGGTTCTCTCTTCCCGGTGAAATAACAAAACAACTAGTATTTACTCCGCTGTTGCTTATGATATTGTTACAGGTCGGGACACGGAAGCCGTCCTCCAGCTTCGCTATCTCAGCCGGTTGCGAGGTTCACTCCCTGGCCGCTAGATGTCTCACCTCTACGTATATCACTATAAGCCGATTGTTTATACTTCTTCACACTTCTCGTTCTATGGGCTACTTGTGGTAGATTTTTAAAATGTTTTTAATTTCCATCGTCAAAACGTTACGCTTCGATTAAAGTACGTTTCTATGTGGGTGAATTTTATAGTTTCGTGAACAAGTTGGCACGCCTACATGTCGGTCTGTTCACTACATGCGCTATTACTTGATGTACTGAGCAGAATATTCTAGCGGCTATTTTTGGAACTATTCTGTTAGGACCTATTCTCGAAGCACGTTGTCCCGGCCTGTAGTAATAGCATAGTCAACGACTCGGCTCTGATACTATCATGATGAATGAACGGTTGTGGGTTAAGGGGCCTCCCTACGTGTGCTTCAAATTCGTTACAGCGAGTATGATTATTATTTGATGAAATTATTTACGAACATTGCATACATAAGTCTATGAAAAGAATGCACAATTAAAACTATGTCGCTATAGTTTTTAAAATTTACCATGTTTATTAGAAACACCATTTTCGGACCCCTCAAAATGACCAAAAACAGATTTTCTACCGGATTCTGAAAACCCAACTACAGAAACAAGCGTTAGACTTTGAACTATGCTGCCAACAAATGAAATAATTTGGTCAACACTTAAAGCCTCGTAGGAAAAAGGATAATAGCAAATCACTGCACGCCAGCTGAGTAGCTTGCACGAAGAGATACATACGTCGGTCAATGGCATTCTTACTGCACCTGCATCATAAACACACACAAAAGCAGCCTATCCAGGCAGGCCCCTTAAGAGTGCGTGGTAGATAAATAAACGCTGAAAACATCAATTGATTTCTACGCTATTTTCGAAGCCAATATGGATAAATTATTCAATGACAATCCTAGATAATGGCATTTACCAACTTTATGAGTAAATATTTATCCAGAATCACTAATTCGTTACGCGTGATCTCTTGCGCCGCAGTTAAATGCACGAGGTTCCGGCGTCATAGATTGTGCCTCAGAAGTTCGTAACACCGGAAACAATTTTGTTTAAAAGGTTGGCTAAAACTACTGTCTAGGATTGCTATTGTTTAATTTTCGCAAATTGGCTTCAAGAAACCCACAGTTATAGATTATTGCTTTTAGCGTTGAATTGTGTACCACGCCTTCTTAAATCGACCAGAGCCTCCATTCCTTTTTCACAGTTACGGGTGCGTAACCTTGGGTTGTGTTTGTCTAAATAACTATTGCATGGTGTTACCTACTGGTCACCTAAATCTCATTAGTATTTTAGTTTAGCAGCTGCCTTTAAAATTATCATAAAATTTTGCTTCGTGCAGTGATTCGTACCACATTAACTTAACTCAGGCTGACGTACAAAAACCTAACAAGAACCAGACCCCTGATAACCCGGATCTATTAGACTACTGTGTGGTAGGAAGTACCAGATGTCGATAAACTAAGAACATCAGCAGATTCGGAGTTATCTGGTCTAATATTAGGTAATTTGGGAAGCAAATACGTTGGTCGAGCTTCATGGAGCATCGTTCCCTGTGGGAGGAAAAGTACGACTAGTAGCTTGTCTTGGAGCACAGCTTAAGTACTGTACATAAAAATATTGCGTAGTAATGCTCGGTGTGCAACGGTACAACTTTAGACGCTCTGAGTCTGCGTTTCAATGTAACATATTCAAAAATTACTTTACAAAAAAATTTCGGAAGTCCAAGAACCCCGAAACAAAACAAAAATAAAAACGAATAAGTTTGTTTACTAAAATGTGGTGGAGAAACATACTAGGCGTGCTGAGTATGTGCAGGTACAATTACGAGGGTCGACTAATACGAAGTCTGTAACACTGTAAATCAATCACGCTCAGAAATTTCTCAGACTCTCTTATTTTACTTGCACGTGATCATTACACACTTGGTTTTTGTTTTGTCACTTTATTATAAACTATCACAAATGGCTGGTGACGGTATATTTTAACAACAACCGCGTTAAGTCAGAAAAAAAGATGGAGTATTTGTACACGGACACACACACAAATATTTATATATGTGTGTGTTTACGTGCCCTGGAGCAGCTGTACGATCTTGGTAAAGGTAAATAACGAATAGGTAAGGTAAATTGACTTTCCGTCTCGTCGACATCGAGGCCATTAGAGACGGCGTCATGCAACTTGACATAATGGCAGGACATTAGAGAGGAATTGACCGTGGTCTTAATTAGGAACCATGCCAACATTCGGATGAGGTTTTCTTGGAAAAGCGGAATTATAGTGGCCGGTGCAGGGACTCGAACTCGGAATCGACTCGAATGAGAGGTAAGTGTTAAACAACTGCTCCACCTCGGTCAGGTATTTATAATATTGTTCAGCGGGTAAGTGCACTGGATAAACGGTTTTGTGGTGACTGCAAAACATTTTGTCAACATGGACGTCACCAAATTTTTTTGTAGTGACTACTAAAATGTTTTGCTTTCCCTAATAATGTTTTACAGTGACAACCAAAAAATTTTCTAACCAGTGCAAAAATATTTGGTGAGGTCCATATTGACAAAATGTTTTGCAGTCACCACAAAATCGTTTTTTCAGTGTGGTTAAAATATTGATACGCATAATGGCATACTATATCGGCGAAAATGTGATAAATTAAGTCATGTTAGATCGTCGATTAACCGAAAATAATTGCCGAAATTGCAAGACCCGGAAGTGAGAGAGCGCTAATGGTGACACATTCAGTTGGAGTACATTACGCGTATTTTAGCAGTTTAATTGATTGTGGATTCTTTGAACAGAGCATTTCAGCGCTCCTGTTTACTGCTGTGTTTGCAAACAGGTAGAGGGTGTTTGCAAACAGGTTGAGGGCGTTTGCACGTTTCTGGCAACCGAGGCAGGAGGATGGTTACAGAGTTTGTTCACAGGATGTTTACCATTATTTCCTGTTTTAACTCGAATGAATCTGAATTCAAAACAAACTGTATTTAGGCGCAGTACGGACGAGACTTGTGTTATTTTGAAGGAGAATAACACAATATAAATTTTTTTATTTTATGAAGCTGCTTAGTTAAATTTCTTTATACAATGTATTATGCTGTACATGTAAAACAGTGGCAGCAGTCAATATTCCAGCAGACATATTCGTGAAGAAGTATTTTGCCTTTAAAAACCCAATTCTATTCCTGATAAGACATTGGCAACGACATAATTTCGTAACTTCATGGTAGTAGACATTTCTGTTCCCTGAATTATTGCATTTGAGCGATCTCTTGTAAATGCAAACAGTTTCCGTAAACGCTTGCTCACAGCTTGTGAACAATTCAACCGCTAAAATAGCCTAGTGATTCAGGTGTAAAAATTCGTAACAACCAATTAGCCTTGTGACATTTCGTTTGTATATGAAAAATTGGCTTCTGCTTCGGTACCTATTTAATATTTTTTTAATTATGCTATTTCTTCTTACTACTGTTAATTAACATTCAAATAGTAATTCGATTTGTTTATTATTCCTTGCAAGATAATACTACAAACGGGAAATCCATTACTTTCATAAACCGATAGTATTTTATTAAGTATATTTATAAGAGCGCAGAAGCAGAATTGTCTTACATTCGATTCAGTTACTGTAATTTTCATACAGCAAAATTAGTGTTGTACAACGTCTCTAATGAATTTAGAACTAAAACAACTAAAATTTACAATATATTTTAATAAAAGGCCCATTACAAATACTTTTTTCATTTATTTTTGTTTCAGAATGCATAATGAATTCGATGCCCCTTTTAAGTGTCTAGTTATGTCTTAAAGTATTGCGCCAATAAATCGACCGACTATCTTTGGTTATAGAATTAGGGTGAAAAAAAAACATTAAATTACAATATAAATAGCACTAAATGTGTTGTAAAATCTGCCTGAAGCAATACTTTACTGTGAGTATTGTAGAAACTAATTAAGACTAAGACGAACACTAATTATGGCTTATGTGTACCTTTATATATATATATATATATATATATATATATATATATATATATATATATATAATCACATTCACTTGTGGCATCCCTCAGGGTTCGGTAAACGCATACGGACAAGTACCCATAATGATCCGTCCTCGGGTACCCTCTCATTACACTACTTAAATATTGTTTTACTTTTAAGTTACTTACCTTTCCCTGTTTTGAAATATTGCCTGTAAAATAATCACAAATAATCTTACTTTCCTTACATACAACTTATATTCATGAAGCGAATGTATGTTTGATTCTTATTTAAATGGCGATTTTTTTTGCCGCATGGCAGAGTTATTTAAATTATTCTCTTTAAGATTATATTTAAGTCCTACAACATTTGATAAATTCTTGTTTTTATTTCAAAATATTCATCGATACCTGGCAGGCAGGAAACACGTACAACAGCCTTCATATTCTGAATTTTATTTATTTCGTTAAAATGATCACAAATGAAATGTTAGTAACGTTTAAAGGTGTTTTAACTTTGCTTCCCTTGAGTTAAATTACATATTAAAAAATATGGCATACTGTGCACGCAATTGAAAGTCTTTTTAATACCCTACAGTGCATAACCAATTTTAAATTGCAGTAGCGTTGTCCACGCGAGCAAAACTGCGATGCTTCAGTTACAAGGAAAAACGCACATGGGGCCATACAAAACAGAGATTCCTGAAATTACCTGCTGTTAAATTATGTGCGCGTGAGAGCGCCTTAGTATAATTACAGTTCGGGGGTTCAGACACTGTTTTAAAGCCCCTCTGAAGTCAATTGAAACTCGGGCTTTGAAGTGTTCCGTGCATTAAGGGATTGAGGCACGCTACACCCGTTCAGTGGGAACCGAATCCCATCAAGAGTGGTTAATTAATTTTCATAATGGCACTGGTGGGCGGAATAGGATTCAAACAAAATCTCGGTAACAGGATTGTTGGAGAGTAACGACAAAAAATGTAATACTCTTCGTGAGTTTTCAAAAATAAACCTAACAAAGTACTTCGCTGGAACTAGGATGGATATACTGTTGAAATGGATATTTTCCCTATCCGCGTCCTTGTTTTTTTTTTTTTTTTTTCAGTACCGTAACGAAAGTAAAACACTAAGCTTACTTCTTCAGTGCAATTTTTTACAGTCTTGTTTTTTTTTTGTCCCAAGCAGGGATGCTACATCACGACATCGGTGTGCAAACAGATGTTGTGAAACTGTAAAACAGAAAAGGAAATAACGCATAACTTCTTTCGTCAAAATAAAAAAAAATATAAAAATAAAATAAAATTATGGCAGGGGATTATTTTAACGGCAACGCCAGTATTCCAGAGCCGTAGGGGAGGGGTACCTTTGTGTTGGCAGCTCTGGTGACGTGTTTCCAGGCTAGCGGCGCCGAGAGGACCAGTGGTTGGCAGCCCTGTTTCCACGCCGCTAGGCGCCATGGAGGACTGGCACCGCGCAGAGCGCCAACAAAGAGCACCTTCATTATTCATTTGTTTCGAGCGATACGCGCTTTTCAAAGGCCACCATCCACTCGAACTGAGCTCACAACTACACATTTTGCACTGTTTCCACTGTCTCTTTTTATGGCCGATAGGGAAGTATGTTACGTGAGAGCTGTGCTTATTTCTCAATGAAGTGTTTATAAATTTACATCCTCTTCTATTAACAATGAAAATGTTATTCATACTATTTTAATGTGTCACAAACATATTCTCTTCTGCGGTGAAAACGTTTGCCCATTTTTTAATATAGCTAAGTAGGTACTTAGATAAGAAAGTGTTCTGTATTTTGGTTTAATTCCACGAAATACGCTGTAATTGTTACTTCACAATGATTAGACATTATAATCAAATCTGCTTAAAATTTAAAAGATAAATTTTTTTGTAACACATTACTTAATAAGTCATGCCTAATGACAAGTACTGATCCGTTTTCTACATTGTAAAAAGTTAAGGTGAACTATAGTAAAATTATCGTTTACTTATAAGAAACGTGTGATGTTAGATAGGGAAAACTACGAAAAAAGGTTGCGCAGGTTTCTGTACACAAGAAGGAAAGCAACGGTGTTGTGATACGGCTACACGGCTCCCACCATCCGCTTTCGATTACCGGTGTTGCCTATCCGAAAGTTAAGCATGTAGGGAACGTGCTGAACGTTACCGTTGGAAGGTGGGTTTTCTCCAGGTACTGCCGTTTCCCCTTCCCCTACATTTCGTAACTGTTCTAAACTCACATCAAGTTTACCAACACTCAAAATGCCGCTGTTCATAGCTTACCATAATCTCTCTCTTCTCTGCGGCAACAAAGATAATAATAATAACAATACAATAATAACATAATTTATTTCCATATATCGATTACAGCACTTTATATAAATACGTCTTATGTAATGGAAGACATCACACTCACATAAGTAAAGCTTGTGTGTGAGTGCTGCTAGACAAATTATTTTCTATAGCTGCGGTTAATTATGTAGGAAAACTTGTCATCTGGTACAAATTAATTTGAGAATAAAAATTGAATGCTGCATGAATTAAAAAAATAGTTACTGATGGATACAGATAGTATTTAACAATTTGAAATTTATAGAATGTAAAAATAATTAACTACAGTAAAACTACTACTTAAATATTAAAGACAACTCATCATCAGTTAAGTTATTTAACAATCCTTATATATATATATATATATATATATATATATATATATATATATATATATATATTTATATATATATATACACACATATTTGTTTTTTATATTTTCAGGAAGAATTGCTACAATTTTTGAAAGCAAGAATGTGGATGATCTTTGAGAAATTGTTTTGTGAACTAGTAGAATTGCTAAATTTTGGTTTAAATTATATCGAGTAGGATATATATGAGATAAATACACTACTGGTAAATTTTTGTTCAAGAAATTGACTAATATGGTTCTAATATACAATTGTCTGAAATTGAATACTCTCATACAACTGAAAAGTTCTTTTGATGGATGGTTAAAAGTTTTTCTGAACACAGTTCGTAAAATAACTTTTTGTATTAAAATTAGTGGCTTGATTGCCGTTTTGCTCATACATCCCCATGCTAATATACCGTACAGCAGAACAGATTGAATGTCTACATAAACAATTTTTATATATTCAATTTATAAAACTGATCTAAGTCCCACAAATTTACATATTGCTTTACGAATTTTTTTAGTTAGACAAGACACGTATCAATTAAAAAATAATATTTTTTTTTGTATTTTTTAAAAATTTTGGAAATTTTTAGTTTTTCATTTAAAAATTCAGAATTTTTTATTAAATACAAAAATATTTTATTTATTGTTATTACATATGTCAAATCATAGCTAACAACTTTGTTATACACTATGAACATTTTCGGTTTGGTATGTCAGTTGGTTTTAGTGGCGTACATAAAACTGTAAAGTGCAAATTTTGACGTTTACGTCTCATTACGCAAAAACTATGAGAGATACACAAATTTCCTAAGGGGAAGATTTAATCACAATTTATGTCTGAAATAAGAAAACAAATACTTGGTACAATTATAGAAATAAAAAAAGGCGTTGAAAACTTGAGGTGAACCGAGCCCGTAAGGAGCGATTGTATAAAAAGCCGGTTTTATTTTTTATTAGAAAACTGGGAGGCAGACGCTATTGTGCAGTCCGGTGGGGAAATCTTTGCGGTAAAAATGGAACCAAGGAAAATTTTAAGGGAAATATGAGATTTTTATTTTTCACTGCTCAGTCAGACTGTAGAGGTGAAGTGTTACAATATACACGAAGAGAAAACTAATTTCGCTGTGTGCACTAACCTGTAGGTAAAAAGAAAATCTACATTGTTATTCGTTTATGGTGGACGAAACTAACGTGACGGCGATCTGGTAACTAACCTTTTGTATGCTGCGAAGGTGAAAACATTCCAAACGAAAATGATGAAATCACGTAATTGATTATGTTCATAAAGTTGTATCAAAAATTGAGTTAGAAAACAAAAGTTCCGTTTAAAGCATGGCCCCTCTTCCTTAGATATATGTAATAATTTTTTTAATTATCTTGTGGACACCGGCGCGATCGTGCCTGCACAGCAATATAATTTTTCTTCTTGAGTATGTCATAATGTAAATTTTCTACCGCATGGCATTCTAACCTCTATTAAGGATTGCCATGATTGATGGGTAGCGTAAGAAATTTGTCAACAGTGGTCTGAAGACTCCATACGGAAAATGTGAGTTCATTAATAAGTTTTAATCATTAGTCGTTTCTGGAATAAAAATGTCCAATATTTCACTTACTGCGACGCTAGGGAACGATGTGTCGGTTGGTGACTCAGTACCTTTGAAGGTGTCTCCTCTTCGCTCTCCAATAATTACTCAGCACGGCTAGGCACTGATCCAGCGATGAGGTTTAGTGCGGTGGTGTTACACAGTATAAACACTTTTATTGCCACTACAAAATGTTTGTTTTATTATGATCCACTGCAAAGTTTCTTTGCCGCAAGGAAATGTTTCAGTAATGGTAAACATAAATTGTATGATTGTTAGGATAATTTATTTGCATTCTTTGTAGTGAAGATATATTTTTGACACAAGCTTTATGTTGAAAAAGATTATTATCTTTGGTATAAATAAACTTAAATTATTTTTAAAGAAAAGTTTTTAAGACATAATGTAAACAACACATTTGCTTCGCTGTAAGGCAAGATTTCCTTACCGCAAGCTAAATACCTTTGCGGAAAGTTGCTTTATATTGGTTCATGTTTAAACAAAATTTCGCTGTGGCAACAAAAGAATTTTTACTTCTTAGGAGGAGGGAGGAGTCTTATACGTTCATTCTAACTCAAGCTCTCTTTCTTTTCACATTGCTTACGCTACTATGCAAAAAGTTACCCAAATTAAATGCAGTTTCAGTGAAACGAAGGTCCCTTTTGATATGTGTGTATGTATGTATGTATATATATATATATATATATATATATATATATATATATATATATATATATATATATATATATATATATAGTCCTGTCTCATAAGAAAAGTTAAAAATAGGTGAATGTAATGAAACGTTATTGTAAATTATAATATTACTGCTGCATACCGCTCCATCACGCCGGCCATGTTACATTGTGTACAAATCAATTTGAACCACCGCATACGCATGCAAGAAGCACGACGCGTCCATCAGTTTGAACATTTTCTGCCGTAATGGCACATGGAAGAGAACACACTGCTGTTGTCTTACGCCGACACACTACTTCGCGCTATTAAACCATTCAATATTGCACCAACTTCTATTAACTCTATGAGACCGGACTTATGAGACATCATCTTGTGCCTATATACATATATATATCGTTATGTTATTTTTTGGGGGAGTGGGAGCGGTTTACCCTTATCCCCTACTCTCCTTGAATTCGTCTCTGAGCATAGCAATATAGAACAACCACCCTCGCGGAGCGAGAGAGGACAAGGGGAACAGAACACGAAGACTGTCGTACACGGCGATGCATTACGTCCTTCCTAAAGCCGTTCAGCATCTTTCTCAAACATTATCCCTCTCAGAAGGACCTTGGACCCTCCCATAAAACTTTCCATTTCTTTACCCTTTCACACATTCTCTCCCTTCCCTTTCTCGACACCCTTTATATGATTACACTTTCAAATGGCACCTGTGAAGGCCGAAGACGTCCCCCCTTCTATCCCTCCTGGAGGTAGCTGACGGCGTCGCGACTAGCGCCCAACTACGCGTCGGTAATACCGTCGAAGGAGAACGATGTCTCAGACGGGGAGAAGTACTAAGAATGGAGCTAGACGGACCTAGGCCACCAGCCCTACCGCCTTCCATTTCAAGGGCGGGCGAGCATTTCGTTTTCTGCATTCGAACCTGCTCTCAGCATTTTTTTATCGACAGTTTTTTTCTTCCCGCTATCCCGAATGTCTTATGTCCTAAAAAAACCTGCCGAAAAAAGGTTTATTTCACACCTCGAAGAATACGTCTTATCTTCAGTGATTGTTTTCTGTTTGATAATACTTTCTCAGATGTATTTTTACTAGACTAGTACAACTTCGTCACTATCGGGAAAAATGCAATATTATAAACGTTAGGAGGTGTTTCAAGACCTTAAAAACCCAATAGTATTTTTTACGCAATTAAAATAACACTACGCAATGCCATAAGTATAACATGACTTGTATACATTTCAAGTAAGATGATGCATGGAGAGCTGATAACTGTATCAAAAATAAATTTTTCTCGTTAATACGCGGCTGCATTATAAAACAAACTGTAGTACTGGTCTGTCGGTATTTTTGAAATGCCGAAACTTTGATATAAAATACGTTTCCGAATAACACCGCAAATTTTGAAGGGGAAAAAGACGGGAACGACGTGCCACATAAAAATTAAAAAAAAAAAAAAAAATTAATGTATTTAAAATATAAATGTCAGGTACATCTCACAACTAAAAAATAAATTGGCGAATGCTTTCTTATAGAACGAATATCTTAAAATTGTGGAAATCTACTTGACAATATCACTCCCTGTCATCACTAAAATAGGGGTTGTCACTTTGTGCCAGAAAAATGTGAGCAACAAGCTAGAACTCCAGATTATTAAAAGTAAATTTCAAAAGCATTTTGTTGTAAGTTTTGTTATTTCTTAATCAAAATAATAATGGTTGAAGGACCATTAAAGATACAGTCAGCTAAGTTGGAATGATTCTAATGTTATATCATAGCGATGTGTGCATTGTAGTTGGAAACCAGATATTTAGCTTTTCGATGTATTTTTCACGTGTCTCCGTTGAGTAATATGGTAATTCTTTATTCTAGAATCAGCAACAAGGAAAGGATGCGGCCATGGTCTACATTAGTGAACCAGTCTTCACCATTCTTCTGAAATGATTTCGGAAAAATTATGTGAGCCAGAAGTCTGTAATGAACGAACTGGTAATCGAACACAGGTCATCCCGATACAAAGTATGTTATTTAGTCATTGTGACTTTCCTGTGTTTGTAAACTGCAGATTGTTGATTATTTATTAGTCCTACATCTTCTACTACTACGAAAATTAAGTATGACAGTACAGAAATTAGCAGTAATTCACTATTACACACTTTGGAGCGTGAGTAATAAACATAGATTTCGCATTATACTTTTTTTTTCGGTTTTTCTTAAAACTGAACATCTAGGACCGCATACTAAAGAATATTCAGAAGTGATTAACCTTGGTTAGCAGAGTCTTACAAAATGTTGTGAATTGCATATATGTTTGTATATGTACAAACATTCACACTCATACACACATACACACATCATACATATTTTGCTTCTCGAATGGTCAGTGGTTTCTCATCAAATCACTTTAAGGCAACGATGATCTACTGTTTATAAGCAATAGGCCTACATGTCTGTCGACGTACGCAGAACCTAATATGCTGTGAAAGAAGACCGTGCGTACTTTTCAAACGAGACTTAATAAATTGTTACGAATGATTACAAAATCTGGAGCTTGTAATTCAACATTTCCTCTTACAGAATCTAAATAACCATTCGTGCTACATGCTGTTCATGGATTGTGAGAACTCGTGAATAACACGTTATTGTGTTCCTTTTCATTAATGTTTATCTTTCCACAATTTTTAGAATAAACTTTACAGTTCAGTAATTTTCGCGGTGCATATATCTAACTGTAATTTTAATGTGTGAGTCCACAGTAAAATACTTAATTTAATTTTTTTATATGGCCTTTAAATTTTTCGTTTTACCAAAAATATCCCTGTTTTGTACCTATATTTACACTTTCAATGCTATACACTCTGTAATGCCTAATAAAATAATGAATAAAACTCATATAAGAAAATAATTATTTCGTTATCACGTGTTAAGTATTTTTAAGTATTAGTGATCGTTGGTGTATGGAGTTTATTTACTTATGTCACGAATTATGCATTACTAAATATATTACAGTTACCTGGAGGCAGGCAGGTTGAAAGTTCTGTAATGACATTAACAAATCGAAAATACGAGTATTCCTTTACTGCTGGTAACGACGATGGTGATTGCTGCTTTATGGATTACACCACGTGTAATTACTGCACTAATAACACACGATTATCACTTCGGCCTTGAACACAGTGCTATATGCTGTGAGTACTAGGACGAGGAGAGCGTATGTTTGCTTACCTTCTCACAGGAGTAGCTCAGTGACCGTACGTACAAGCCTCCATGTTCGTTGCCTTACGGCCCTAACTGCACCGGGGTCTTACTCCTAATCCAATCAGCAGGAGTGAAGATAGGATTATGGAAATTGGAGACGCGGTGTTGGCACCCTGCGCCGCGGTTGTTTGTCTTACTGTGGCTGCCCCTGTCTCTCGCCACAGCATCCTTCATCTAGGTCTGAGGAGAAACCTCCTATCCTCCTTGCTATAGGAGCATCAGAGGCTCCCTGGCCTAGTTACCTTGTAAACATCCGTAGTAGCAGATATCTCGTCTCGACCTGTCGTAGTAGTAATAATGCAGGCCCAAACACGGTCCAGCAATGACCCAGCCAGGATTTGGATTTGCGGGAAAGGGGGAGATTCATTTTTTAACAAATAACTAAAGCAATCACTTTCACTGTAAAAATTGAACTACTAAGGGATTTCATGTTATGTAGCTGCTACAACGTGGTGTTAATATGGAGTTGAAGATGTGCCATACTTTATTATTTACATTTTTTGCTATATAAGTATGGTTTAACTAATAAATATTTTTAATTTTTCATTACAATTAGTATGTATATCATTATATTAAAAGTTATAACTGATTGCCTGCTACTTCGTTTGATACAAGTGGAACAGAATGCATAAAATTATTTACATCTGGTCAATTTTACAAGACAAAAGTATCTAAAGCAATATTTTGCTTTTAAAACTTAGAACAAACTACCGATTCGTATTGTAATATTAAACACGCATTTGAAGTGTGCTTTTTTGGAGTAAAATCTAATAATTTAAACAGATATCCATTCACCATAGCATTATTGAATTTTTCTTGATCCAAATTTCTGCCCATAGTCTCTGGGAGGTTATTAACACCCGGACAGCCCCTCCTCACACTGTACCTCTGAGTAAACAACCGGGAATTACAGCTCACAACTGATAAACAGCGGTTGATAGCGCTGGCCGGATTGTTTACGTTGTCTGTAAACTTCAGCAAGACGATTATACTCTCGACTTCCTAGTTAGAGAAACTGTACACGGCGCTAGCATCTTTTGTGAATAAGGATAGGACCTCTCCTGCTGTTCCTGACTGACATCTTGAGGGAAGTTTTCAATTGTTCGTGTTCAAGAAAAGTTACTACACTCACGCTCCTCGCAGAGCACATATACAAAATCCGGCAGGAATATAACAGGGCACGATTTACGTTACTGCCACTTGGTGAAAAGGAAAAATTCCAGGGTATTAGTGACATTAATATAGGACAACAATCTGTCTTTGTTTCCGGGATCATCCACAGACTGTTGAACGTACAGCAGGCCTACGAGCAGAACAATTTCTATAGTATTTAGATTACTTCGACAGGAATAAAAACTGTTAGTTTAATACAATTTTTGTTTCTATATAAAAGTCTGCGTCATCTTCGTTCATTTCAGTCCTATAGGCGTTTTTAAAGCAGATGTTTCAATCCGGATTCTACAATCCAACCCAAACTCGGCGACTGGACTCGGCTGGGTCACTACACTCATACGTCAGTCCAGTTCGGGTGTGTTTACAATGACATTTAAATCCGGATTCATTAGGCCCTTGCAAGTGGAATCCGGACAGAAATTTTCTAATAAAAGCAGTAATAATCATCTTCAGATAATTTATAAACATTCAAGAATCTGGTAGTCTAAACGCGGTTGATTTCGTCAAGTGCGGACCTTAGTACAAAGTGAAAATACTGTAATACAAACGAGGAGCTTTATAAATTTCAAAAACTATTAACAAACCTACCTTTTAGTACAAAGATTTTGTCATATTAAATACGAAATATGACTCCCATACTACTTTACTTCAAAAATGTAATTAAATATTTTATTATAATAGAACAATTACCCTTTCGATTACAGGAAAGTATGTACAGTTGTTTAAGGTTTTCTAATAATAACTGACATCTGTTGAAATATGTTATTTTTAAATTTGCGAATTCGTATCGTTTTGCAAGAAGTAGACTACTAAGTTAGGTTACAGTTCAGAAATATCAAATATTTTAATAAATTAGTTTTATAATGCATGTTTTAAGTTCTTAGTATTACATATATTATTTTCGTTATTCGAATTGAAGAAAAAATTATTATGTAAGAAATTGCCCATAATTAACTAAACTATACTGGACTATAAAAATGTAAAATAGAAATATAATAATAGTAAGTTGGCGAAGATAGTTTCACACAAAATCTGCATATGCTGTTACGAAGATTGACCGACAAATATAACTCTTTATTAGAAGACGGATATAATATTAGTTTTATGGGAAGGGCATTTTGGCCACGACTTTCTTTCGTACTGCGTACAGACATTCTCATTCAGATAAATAAAGTACCAGTTTATGCAGACTTTGTTACGCAAAGTGGAACTTAAAACAAAGTTAGTAGGCCTAATAGCCACTAAAATGTATTAACGTATTGGACCAAAATCTTCTGTTGTTATAACCGTAAAAATGGCATTATTACCATCGGCACTGTTACATACGATAAATGTTATTCATGAAGACTCTACACTTGCAGTTTATCGCATGTATCTATAAAGTAGAAAAGAACATAAGTGTTTTGATACATTATTCACAGCTTTATTAAAAGCCATAACCATAATAACCCGTTATGGCGCAATAAAATAGGACATTTCGGATACAGAAACAACATTATGTAATTGTAGCTCAGAAGTTTCAAAATAATGAATTATTTAGTATCTAGTTTTCAATCATCTGATATTATTTGGCAGCTATAAGCAAAGAAATAAATTAGCTAAGAGAAAACAAAATAAGTTACTCCTACAGTTTTCTGGACGAGAAAAATAATCTTTTATTAGAACTTCGGTGCTTGTGGTAGCTGTCAAATCAAACAATAAACTATAGAAATACTGTCACCCAAATTTCCAAACCATCATAAACAATATGTTGTTGAAAAATACTTTCAAATTAACTTATTTGAATAAATATCTAGAAGAAATTAATTGTACAAAACCCTTCAACCATGTTTTTGAAATTGTATACTTAGTGGTTTAATTTTGTTAGAAGGGCCGTAAATAGGATTTTATTTATCATGAATGGTCTAATAGGAAACGTTAACATCAGATTGTTACCACAACTTTCCGATTTGTAAATTAATTTATTTTAATGATTCAACAGTCCCTGCAGCGTAAGTATTATTTAGGCAGGCCTACTCTATTGTGGACACGTACCAAAACTGCACTGTTTTCTACAAAAAGAAGTGAAATATTGGTATATCTAACGGCAACGATATGAGTTCGCTCTTGTCAACTCGTACATAAATAAAAATAAAACTTAATTATTAAAATTACCATAGAAAATAACGAAATAGAAAATAAGGAAAAACCAATATATTAAAAAAGAATAGCGAAATAGAGTCAGACGACTTGACTAAGTAGATAGATCACCTGACAGGTGCTCCAAGGTTATCGGGTTTGATTGCCGGCTGGTGAGGTGCCAATTTAATGAAACATCCCCCACTTCAGGACGAAGTGTTGTGTTTGTTCCTATTCCTCTATCCCTGCGAACGACAGTCGAACCACCGCATGCTCGCCCTTGCCCAGTAGCCGCAGGTGTGTATACACGTGCGTAACGTTCTTTAAGTGCTATTCGTAAGTTTATATAACTTGCGAGCGCTGACTGGTTAACGAATAAACTAGTAGCGACTGAAGCTCTGCACAAAGTTTGGCAGCCTGGGCAGGCAGTCACCTTAAGAAAAAAGTCAAAACAAAAGAAAGGAAAAAAAACAGAGCAACACACAACTCAGACAGCACAGCAGAATTATGACACAATGACGTTACAGACGTAAGACTAGACGACATAACGATGACGACGTGTAACGACTAGCTTTCTTGTATGAGCTGTCGCGCCTTTTCGGGAGACTGGCATCTGTCCTTGTCTTCAAGGAGGCTCACTCGTAATTTTATGGGACAACATTGAGCTGCAAGGCTTACGTTCACAATATAGTTCGCTTACTCTTAATAAATCAAATTTCGTTTTCGTAAATACTTTAACATTAAACCATCGCTACAGTAACTGGCTGCGCTTCTGCTGATTTCAGAATCGAAACTTTCTATAGGTCGTTGGGGAAGAAGTGAGCACTGAAATTTTAACCGTTGGAAAATATTACTAGCCGTTACCGAATACAATTCAACACTCACTATAGTCCCCTTACTGCTTCAGTGGTCGGCAGCAAAATTACGCAATATAGTTCCGTGCATTATCCTATTTAAATTTAACAATACTGAAACAAAATCAACTAAATCGACATTCTTGTATTTTATATAATTAATTAACCTTTTAAAATCAAACTATATTGTTTCATACTCACAGAGCAATTTATCTTACACGCTCAAACATCAAGTGACGTGTCCAGAGAGGTTAGATATTTCCCGTCGTTAGTCGTTACGTGCGGAAATATACGAATTGTCTGAAAATATAACTTTAGCAGGAGTGCTCATTTTATCCCGAATCGGCTATAGACATGCACTACACTGAAAAGCCCCGACTGCGAGCTAAACCAACGACGTGTCTTGAAATGCCAGGTGTTTTTCTTTGAATTCTGCCTGTCTTCCCGATGTGATAAATGACGTTGCAGAAGACGCGGTAAAGGGCAAAGGGTAAATGGTAGTAGATCTACAGAGAATACGACGATCTCGGGTGTTTTATTTTCTCACTCGCCGCCGACGATCTGGAACACCCAATCACTCAGGGTTAACTGGACTCCTTCCGGAGCTCATTGAGGAACATCCCTACCTGCGCTTGAAATGTATTGCATCGAGTTGCGATTGTTTATTTTATGACGCATCTGCTTAACGTGCATTACGAAGAGAACTCATACTTCAAACACGTATTGCACGTGTCGCAGACTAGATATTAGTATAGTCTTTGGAAGATTCTTGCAATGGGAGAAAATAGTTTATTAAAATTTTATGAATATACGCCACTGCAGTGCTGTGTTGTCTTAGAAAACTAAAAGTGAACCAAAATGATAGAGCAAAAGTTACCAAATTCTTTACAATCAACACAAACAAAACCTGAAAAAAAAAAAAAACCAAGAGGATTTGTGTCACATCACAAAGAATAAAAACTAGACTTAAAATAAAATAATAAAACCAACCGAATAAAAAATTGATACAAATCAGGACACCAAATGGGGATGTTTACTATTTTTTTATATTATTGGTATTTAAACATGCTTTTAATTTCATGAATAACGTTACCAAATTATGTATACGCGGCCGCAAAACTCGAGTAAAACAAAAACTACATTTAAAAAACAGTGTTTATTTTAGCTCAGTAAAAACGAGTGCGTCATGTTGATGTCTCTGTGACGTCATTTGACTTGTTATTGCATATCTGTTTACAATAAAGCTACAGCAACTTACGTTTCGACCATGAACTTGAGTTAAAACCAATTGTTTTTGTGGTAAACACGAGTATGGCTGGAACTGCGAATAGTTATAGGTGTATATAGCAGCTGTTTTGTGCAGCAATACAATTAAAGTTACTCCAAAAACAATATTTCCTACACCTCCGTATGACAACACAAGCTTGACTGCACGTTTTAAAAATATAAACCTAAAAACAGTCAGCTATTAGCGATAAAAGTACAGTTTATGTATGCAATGGTTATTTCAGTGCATTGTGTACAGTATAACATGGTAAACACGATATAAATAAGTTTGTTTAAGTTTAAAGTTGAGACCAAATCTTGACATCTGTTCAACTCATTGTGTTTTTGCTGTTCCACTGCGCGGCCTGCAGAAACGGTTTAGCCAATACGCGAGTTCAAGGCGCCTGTGACTGGCGATAATTCGAGTTGGGCGGAGTTTTGCGAAATTCATCACTAGATGGCAGCACTGTTGCTGCAGTTCTCGCGGTAGCTCACATGAAACGTAACAATAATTGAGAAGAATAATTGATTTTTAGTTGATAAATTAATGCTTCACTATTTTCCCATCTCACACCATCAGAACGCTCGATCTACAGTATGTAAGAGACAGCAGGTTTGCTTAAACGCATCCAAAACGTTAGGTCGGCAGGTTCACTTTTTAGACGCATGCGAACTTATGCGCTGACTTTAAACCAAACTTAATTTTTCTTGACCGGATTTGATACAATATAATTTTTATTCACTTTTGGTTTTCTGAATCGACGTTGCACTGCAATGGCGGATGTGCAAAGTACTGTATAAAGTCAAATAAGTATTTCAATGCTATTCTTTTACAGATCATGTTGATATAATTCCTGATAGAGCAATCTAAATAGACCTAAAAAAAACCACAACTTTGTTTTACTGTCGTTCCGAATTTTTCAAATCACATAAGCTTAGATTGAAGTTTTGATTTCGTTCAATAGAATAAGATATTGGGAACACGTTCATCAGTTTCACATAAAAATAACACGCTTCACACGCTGCAATATCATTCATTCGCCAGGCGAGGTCTTCTAGGACTTCCTAGGTGGGCGAAGTTTGTGTGTTCATGGCCTGGATGTGCGGAAGTAATAAGGGCGATCCGGGTAGGAGCATCACGCCTCATCCTAGCCTCTAGGTTCATGTCACTCAACTGGTGTGTCTACTTCTCACCGATAACACGCCTCAGTAGTGATATTATTTTGCTTTGTTTTATTTGGTGTCTGAAGTTTTCTTAAGATTCTACGTCCATATCCATAAAAATGTCTCAAAAACACTTTTTTGCGGCTTAGAAAATATATAACTTCTAAACATCAGTAGAGTATCAGAAACTGGTATACACAATTTTAACTTTCTTTGAACGGCATTCCAATACAAAAGTGTGTTACGCACGTTGATACATTTTGCTATAAGATTATATCCGTCAAAGATATGCACAGCGTTCATTGGCTCACTGGCTGGGAAATTAAGTGCAGGACCTTAACGATATTACTGCCGTTTGAAGCAGTTCTGAAATATCGAATTTAGTCCGCGCACGAATAGCATTTATGAACGTCTTATATTTTTGTCTACAGGCTCTAATGTTAATACCTTGAAGGCTAAAAAAAAGTAATTTCGACAGTAATTTTTAAAAAGAAATCAATGGTACAGAAAATTTAAAAACATAGACATGTATTTGCTGTAATTTGAACAAGATTATGAACTTAAAGTCTCGTTGAGGCGACCCGACAAAAGGAATATATTGTACGCCTATTCAGAGTCTTATGAGTGGAGGTAATATACATGTCCAATAAGCGTGCTTAGGTCGTTACAGCGCCTCTTCAACCACAGTTGTGATAAGATATAGCTCTCAAAACGGCGCGCTTTAGAATGGTGCTGCTGAGCTGTTTCTTTTGAATCGCAAACTTTCCGGGTTCAAATCCAGTAGCTAATAGAAGCTACGAATTTTATGTTGTGCAATTAATCTTCTAATCATCTGAATGCAAAAAAAAATCCCGAATTCAAAAGAAAAATAATAATGCGAAATAAAATCTTGGAAAGCATATCACAAAATGTTGTCTTGTTATTTTTTACCATCGTAAATTTAATAATTGGGATCCCAGACCTAATGTCAGTTAGAATTTTGGTTTCGCAGCTATAAACATATTTCATGTAGGTTACTTAACCTGATACGAATTATTTTAATGTGCCAATTTTAACTATACATTGTCATTTGCTAAACTAACTCAAATCAATTAATATAATTTTTTGTAAATAGTTCAGTCAGTTTTCCACACATTATTTCCTTTTCACGGTACATGTTCGAAGCCCTGCTATATTTCAATTGAACGTCTACATCTATCTGGAAACAAACCGAATAACTTCGGTGTGTATGTGGAAACGTTTTCTGCACTTTCAGAGTTTACGGTGTGAAACTAAAAGGGTTCTTATCCAATTTTAAGAATCAGTGAAGTTGTTTGCTATAGGTAGGTGTGACTGGATATTGAATATGTATCGGGTAGCCCCAGGGAAGTAGGCCACTGATCGGACAGCTCGACTGAGCGGGTGGCGGTCAGCCGGGTAGGGAAAGCTGCGTGAGTTATTGATTCGCGCCTTGATAGTACATCTAGCAAGGAGCATCCACTGGCCGAGATGCCTCCTGTATAAAAGTGACGTCACTGGGGCAACGTATTATGTGCAGACCATGCATTGCATTTTTAATGCGGAATCAATATTGTAATTAATTATATCTTAATCGATCAATTTTGAATAAAAATATTCTAATAAAAAAATAACTCTACGTAAAATGTATGGGGAAAATAACGCTATGTTAGAAACGTAGTAAATTAATTAATTTTAATTATTTAATATATAAATGTAACACTATGTACTGTATAGTTAACAAAAAATTACCAGCAATTTTTCATTAATGATTTAGTTATTTGAGAAAAAAGTGAATTTTTTTCGGAATGAGTCGTCGAAGTTATAATTTTGTAAATAAACTATCATGAATCTAAAAACAATTGTAAACGTTACAACACACTGAAAAATTATCACTTTTGCCCCAATAAAACACGGTTGTTTTAATATTATAAATGTTGGGGAATGCCCGGTATACAGTGAACAGCCTACACATGTTGCTTGGTGAAGAATGTTTCAAACATTAACTAATAGATAAAAAAAATTACTTAACATGCAAATCCAGTTTTCTGTTTAGTCACTAAAAGAGCACAAAACTAATATTTTGAAAGGGACAAACTTAACCCTGAAAACCGATAAAGTAACCCCGATATGAGGTACTGAAATTTAATTGTGGAAATTAAATTGTGAGTACGTGTTTTAGTACCTGTTTCGCCCATGAAAGTACTTATTTTCTCAGAGTATACATACCTTCAAACACACTCAATAAGAGTAGAAAATCCCTCCCTCTTCTAGCAGTTTTTTAGTCCCCTAGTTTGTTATATTATTTGGAATTAATTATTTTCTACGTATTTTAAGAACATCGTCTTTTCAATGTTTGCTCGTGTTCACAATATTTAATGGGGCTGCTTCGGGCAGAAATGCGCTATGCAGCCAACATCTGACAAACATTTTCTTTTTTTGAAGCAATATCAATTTTTTCTCAACTTTAGCAAAACTTGTTTAAAACAAATAATGACTACCGTACATCTAAATAAACTCACGTTTGTCAAAATATGAGCTGCCGTAATGTAAGGATAAGACAAATAGATGTTAAAAATAACTGAATCACACTGCAATCAAATATAAACATGTTTACAGGAATTAAATGCCACAGAAAAAATATTTAATGCCGTGGAATAGACACATTTCGTAAAAATAAACACTTCACATACCGAAAAATAACGTTCACGTTAATGAGATATTACTAAAAAGAATATATTCGGTACAGACAACCCTACATTTCCCTCAGTGCTTGACAGGTACTGTTACCAAAATAATAAAATTTGAAATGTAACTTTAAAACCGTTCTCTCGCAAGAACTGTGAGATAGACAGTGAAATTAATAATGCGTGCTTATACTTTGTACATTCAAGGCCTAAAGTCATCAAAGAGTTAAGAGTGAGTGATAGTCACCATCTTGAAGTTTTGTATTGTATGCCATAACTTTCCTTCTGGGTAAATTTAAGGAACTTTAACCTAACAACGGAATAAAATACATATTGATAACATTTTATAATCTGTAAATACATTTTTATCGTTACTGTTATTACAGATCAAACTGCAGTTAGAAAATTATTATTACCTTCTTAACTGCATCTCGATATGTAACAACTGTAGGAAAATAAAGATATATGGTGTCTAATATTCCATCACCATGCATTCTATTCCGTAGTTAGGTTCAAGTTCCAAGAATTTACCCAGAAGAAAAGTTATGACACAAAATGCAAAAATTTCAGATGGTGACTATCACTCACTCTTAAGGGCGATCCAGGCCCGTGCAACGAAGATATCGTGGAAAGTGCCGAACTTGAGCGCAATCGACTTGCCCCTGTAGGACTTCAAGATATGGCAGTACATTTTTGTGACGTATCAACAAAGTAAAGGATGCGCTACATTTTGCCCTGGTACTTGTAATGTTCAGTGGTGGAAATTCCGTAGTTTTTTTTTTTTTTTTTTGTTTAAATGGCAGTGAAAAAGTCCATTTTTATGATTTCGCATTCATGAAATTAGTATTAGAAACGGAAACGGAAGACAAAAACCACCTGTTGGACGTAACCCTTCAGTATTATTTGCAAGCAAACGGAATTATCTTTTTTTTTTGTAACAGTCAACTGTCAGAGGTAAGATATATCGTAGCGTTTGGAAGCAAGGCCAGAAAAATCCCTTAATGCCGTGCTCTTTAGTTTATACTTTTTAGAGATATTAATTTTTTTACGTCTAAACGAAAGCAGATATCAAAACTCTGTCTGGCAGTTTTGTTACAAATCGTCTTCTCCACGTTGGCTGATTTTTTAAGGCTGTAAGTACTATGGTTTTAGGTAATTGCGTAATTAACGCAATTCTGGTTAATTGACTTTTTAATTGAGACCGTATAATTTCTGGCTTTGAAAAAAATAGTTATCGCGGTGAAAACCATTTTAAATAACACTGACAGACATATTTTCGAAATTTGCTCACGTTTAAACTTAAAAAAATAATAATCACAAAAACAAAAGGACTAAAGAACACTGCCTTAACCCTGGCAGGACAAAATGATGAAACTGCAAAAGAAAACGTACATCACCGACGTCACCGATTTTCTTCTAGGTAGAGTTTTAAAACATTAAGTAGTTTTATTTTTTAAATTTTGATTGAAAACCAATTATAACACGCATATACGAAAATATCTTATCATGTTCAACAATTTGACTGCATCCTAGAGAATTTCTACCTGACATTAAATCACGTAAATCCTAATAGTAACTTAACTGTAGAAGATTGATTGCTAATTTTATATATTTTAAAGAAATGTGATTTATTAGTCTATTTTCGGGGTAGCAGTACTTCCACTTTATTCACTTTACGAACAAATAGAAAATATTTAGGACTTAGTTTTTATATGTTATCACTACACAAATTTTACACTCTGCCCATCCTGTACGTGGTTACGTTATCGGTATGCAATACACAAAAATGATCTCATAGTTACCATTTTTTACCATAATTTAAAAAGTTTTTCAAAAGTTCGTGCCAAAAGGTCACACATTTCAATGACAATATCTTAATGTGGGAATTCTTTTCATTCCTATGAAAAAATATTTATTTTTAATTCTGAAATAATTCTTCAGTCATATTTTTTGCGAATTATAAAGGTTTATTGTCCTGTTTTGTTTAGTGTAAAACAAAACCACCTTTCTTTTAAAGAGAATTATAAAATCAAATTACCAACGAATTTTGCCTTAAACCATATTAATTACTGTGTTATTCTTTAAAAATTACAATTGATAAATACCAAAAATAAATGTTCGTGCGTATCTGAAGTTCTGTTTCCTTTGTTGAAACACTGAAAAGTGAGAACTCATGAAATATTAATTGAGAAAGCTCAACCATTCACGTATATTGGCAGAACACATTCCTATACCTGCAATTCACAGCTAACTTAAGTCTCAGTTATTTGTACTTTTATCCAGTGACCAATACCACTTAAATTATTCCTAAAAAATAATTTTGAAATAACCTAATAAAATGTTTTGCTCCAAGTTGGGTTACTACAGTTCTTAATAGACCATTTACGGCTTCGCAACAAAGAGGAAAAAAGTAAAAAAAAAAAAAATGAATTGGGATATGCGAAACAAGCATCTACTAAAGATGATAAACAAAATGTTTTCTAATAATTACTAATATTTTATTCGCAGTTGCTGATTTTAGTAACAAAACGTCAACTCAAGACGCAAAGTAGTTAATCAGTAGCACTTAAAGTGGGATCGAGAGTCTTGTAATCGTACTTCTCTTGTGAGATGTGTCTGTGTAAGATGTGTTACACGGAGGATTTTGTGTACTGTCCCACGTTTCTTCCATAGAGTCATCGATTGCTGATGTGCTGACCGACAACTCTTTAACGTTCCAGGGTGTCAGGATACTTATGTCTGTCTGTAAGGAATTGTGTGTTTCACGCGCAGAGAATAACGTTGTACCAGCGCAATTTTATTACACTGAAACAAAAATATGGTTGTACGGTACGTTCCATACTTCTGTCTAAATAAGGAAAACAGTGTGGTTTAACTGTCAGTATTATCCGGATTGTTCCTACAATAATCTGTTTTTTAAAAGTAACAATATGTTCGGTAGATGGCACAAAGAGCAACTGTCTTTTTATACTAAAACGTAGGGTTACTTCCGCAGAGCAGATTGTTGTAGGAACGATTAAAATGGACTGCATTTCCTGTTTTACAGAAGTATTGTACATACAACAATACTTTACTTTCCATGTAGTGTTGTAGATTAATCACGGTTTTGTGACTTCATGTCAATGAAAATGTCATTAAACTACAAAATACACTGGAAATTATTTACTGTTTCTTTTCTAACTCAAATATGGCTATCAATAAAGTAAGTTATTGTGTCAAAAAAGGAGAATCTTTGAAGCACAATGTTCTTATTTATACTGAATATTATTTGAAGTTAAAGCAATATAATAAAACAATATTTTTGATTTGAACACTACGCTTTCCATTATCCGGAATGCAATTTTCACTATGATAATGTTGAATGTTGTGGAAAGATTTAATTTAAAAATACATTAGACCCTTTAGTGACTTTGTGTGAATCTTCTTTATTTGTGCTGGCAGTGTAGCACAAATTTGAAATGTGTGTGCCGACGTATGCAAAAAATTAAAATTCTTACTCACCGTAGTTTTATTTTGAAAATTATGTTTTTGTACGTTTTTCCCTTCCTTCTATTTGGTAATAAGTTATTACAAAAATATTAAATATATTGAAAATAAAAAAAAATGTTATTTTATATTTGAATATGTGATAATTTCCTGCAATATATTACACTGACGTATATATTTCAATTATTTTTTACACTTATACCACGCTCTATTAATTCGTAAGAACGCATTGTAAACCTTCACAAGTGATTAAAACTCAAATATCGTGTACTCAATGGTAAACCCCTAAATACTGAAATTGTCACAGAAGTAAAATAAAAAACAGGTTTCTAACTAAACAAAATTACTAGCAATTTTTTTACTCAAGTTAATTTTAATTATGCAATCTTAAAGTTATCGGAAATAAATCGAGTACTGAAGATTTTAATAAATTTTTATACGAAAATAATGAAGCTAAGAATTTAAACTATAAAACTGGTATATTGTGTTCCGGCTATCAACCGAGTCTAACAGGACTCAGTTTCCAAAAAAGAATTGCTCGAACTTTCGTATGGAGTAAATACCGTGGACGTCTCTATTGGATAGAATTGTTATAGCTGTAGTTATATTATTGATAAACTTTTTTTAAAATCGGACTTTCCGTCTTAGACCGAGTAACGTAGCATAGTGATAAAAAGGTGTTCCGTGGCTTTCCTAAATCACTCCAGGTGGATGCTGATATCGTTCATAACAACATATTTGGGCCAATACCTTCCCCGTTTCTTGACTTTCAGAGCCACTTGCACATTCCGTAATGACCTCAATGTTGACGAGACGTTAAACCCTACAACCGAACATACATCGCATCGTTACACGCCAATCACCCTTCAGGGATGATGGTCGTCTAAGATCGCTCATTGGATGCCCCAAAACCTAAGAGCTGGTTCTTTTACACGCGTTGTTATCAGTGGCCATGGTTAGGTTGCGTCATCGGCAAATCTGTACACTATAGAACACTTTGCCATTTGACTTTATACTTACGTTGCTTCAAGTATTTCGCCAGTATACAATGTAAGCGTACAGTGAAAGACACTACAATTGAAATATCTACACTGAAAGAAAAGTTTTGTAGGAAGTCTTCCCTGCAAAACAATTTTGTACTAACCACAACATAGTTTTCTGGCGGCTACAATATTTTAGTGGTGTCAACAAAATATTTTTGTGGTGATCACAAAACAAATTTTGCAGAGTAAATTACCACAAAATTCTTTGTAGCTGCTACAAAATTTTTTTTTCCGTGTATGTATATTTATTTTTTAAACGTAAAAGTTGTATTATGAATTACGTGCAGGATGATTTTGCTCAATAGAGACAAATTCTGAGAAACGATCCAGGAGAGGGTGAGAAGCAAAAAATAAAATTATATGGATATATGGCCGAACATGCGTTCCACGGAACATAGTTATAAAATATATATGACAGTGTAAGTTTCAAAGATCGAAAGCAAACACAAGGTAAGTGTCAACCTGTGGGAACATCTGAAAGGTGTCGTGTGCCCGGAGACCATTTCGGACGTGCTGACACTGAAACAACGCATTCATTGCCGCCTCTGACGTCATTCAGTTATAGGATGGCACATTAGAACTTGTGCGTCATTTGCTGCTACGTCGTGTACGCTCATGTTGAGAGGGCCGCATCACCACAACGTATATACTATACATCAAACGCTGAACTAGCAAGCAAGCAAGATCTCCAACGTTACATTTTTACTACGAGACTTCAAGCAGTCATCATATAATTTAATTCGTAGACAGTATGTAGCAAAGTTCGAAGCACGTTTCTATACGAGCTTAACATCCATCCGCTTAGTACATATTGAAGCAAAGCTGTTTTAGCTACGTTGGAGCGCTTAGGAACAGTCTTTTTAATGAGCATGGTGTCATAAAATTTACATTCTGGCCCTGTACGAAGTATGTTTGATTTTAGCGAATTAGCACAATGGGTACATGTGGAATAGTTTTGTTTAACAATGTATTTACAAACACACGGCAACGCATTTGATGCGCGTGGTAGGCTGTACCCTTAATGTCGCTGCCTGTTCAGCGCCCGAGCGTGTGTTGAACATCGGTCGTTACAATATCATTCGAAAACTGTTAATCGCGTTTAGCGATAGCTCCTTAGGAATGGCACTCAAAGAATTTTGCACGTGTGCATACCCATTTTACGTTCACCAATACTATTTAAGGTGTTCAAGTGCGATAAATTCATAATTTTATATTTTTATGAAATACCGTTAGTTTTGTAGACGGTAATTGAGAGTACAGTTTCCTCTTACGAAACAATTTTAGCTCGCATAGTTCTCTCATAATGGTACGCCAAAGTCAATATTCGCATGAAACGCTGCCATGCAAATATTAAAAACCAAGTGACCTACTTTCATGAAATAATTCACGGTTAACTGACATCCCATGAGCTATGCAACAAAGCATTTAGAAGTCCACACGTAATATTTTGAATTTAAAAAAACCGCAAAAGTACAAAACAAAAGTTGAAAATTCATAAATTTTTTGAAATACAAAAATAGTTAACTGGGAGTATTTTTAATACTTTGTTACATAGCCCATGATATGTTATTTCACTATGAATTAGTTCGTTTTAGTAAGTCAAGTGGTTTTTACTGTTTGCATGGCAGCGTAACATGCAAACTTTGACTTTGACGTACAGTTATGATAAAAATATGAGAGCTTAAATTGTTTGGTACGAGTTAACTATACTCACAAGTATCGTCTACAAAACTAACATAATTTCATAAAAACTTAAAATTATGAATTTATCGCACTTGAACACTCTGAAGCATATTTTCTAGTGGCCGAAAAAGGCGAAAATGGGTGTATTTGCAGTCCATTTAAATAATGAAAATCTTGGCGCAGAATCTTTCCAAAGATAAAGGTCCGTTGACGTTACGTCATAAAATTATAGGTTCACCGCTGAATTTCTACAGAGGCGAATTGTCTCCACGTCAGTTCAGTGACATGCGCCTAGAGGTTAGGGGGAGGCGTGATACCTTCTACGCCTCGAGCGTGCAAAACCCGTCCACCTAAGTAGCCATTTTAAGGAGCGTTCCTACATAACTTAGACCTGAGTAACGGCCGACTGACGTACACTTGGAGCGACGGCGGCGTGTTCTCGTCTGATAAGGCACACAAGGGTGGAAACCAAGGTAGACATTGACCTGTAGAAGAGGAAAAAAGACAGAAAAACGAAAACGCGCTCCGCTTTTAGTCGCGTTTCTCACAAAAAATTAATAACTAAAAGAATTTAATACAGGTATGTTTTCTCAAAGGACACATCTAGGTTACTGTAACGAAATTATTTGTTCTAAAGAAGAACATGTCTATTATAAATAAATACCGCTATATTATAATATTTAGCTGAAACTCCAATCTTTAAATAATCATATTGATATTCCAGGATGATAACTTCGACTATAGTAACAGAGATACGGATTTTGTCTTTTCTTCAAAAAATGTTACTGTTGTAGGTAGATATATTATTGTCTGATACATTAGAATAAACAAATCATCCTGAATTGGTGCTAATTTACTAACTGGAGACGCTCCTTGAGAGGGAGAGATCTTCGCCATATTGAATTTTTATATTTTACGGCATAACTTTTCTGCTGGGTAAATTTCTGGACGACTTGCACAGAAAATTCGTATTACTTTCTTAACTGCAATTTGATACGTAACAACATTAGGCCTAATAGCAAACAAAGATTTATAGTGTCTAAAATTATGGCAATATGTATTAAGCCTACATTCTGCTGTTAAGTTAAAGTTCCGTGAATTTTCCCGAAAGAAAAGTTATCACACAAAATACAAAAAATTGGAGGTGGTGACTTTCTCTCACTCGTAAGGGGCTTCCGTACTTGCCATCTTTTAATTCTACAATTTTATTTATTACAAATTCTCGTCTGACATGATGCCGATATTACCATCTTAAGCGTTACCTTATACCTTCATTACCTTTCTTAGTTTTTGACCAGTAACCTTCCGGTCGAAGAAAGTAATTGTTTTCTTACGGATAGACACAGCTATATAGATAGTATAAGCAATAGTATTCGAGCAATGCCAACTGTGTACAATGTAAGAAACTATTCCCTCGGCCTTGTAGAAGCATAAAACATAACAGAAAATTTGTAGGCCAAGCTACATGCAGCAGTTCCGTTATTACAACATGGCGAGTACAGATCTCCCGTAACGGGGGCGTTGTTCTCCGAAAGTTGGGAGACGCGAACTCCTCGACGAGGGTGTATGCGCGTGTACGTGACGTCTCTCGCGTGTCGGACACGAATGAAGCATGTTCGGGCTGTGGAATGATGGGAGGAGGGTGGACAGAGAAGGGGGGAAGAGGAGTGACCGCTATCCTCCGGGCGGACGCAGCATCCCGCGTCTGGACCACGAGGGCGGGGCCATGATGGTCTTTGTTCGCCCGCGTCCGAAAATACCACCGGCACAGCAGCGTTCCTCCTCTCCTCCCAGCCTTTTCCCCTCGTCACACTCTTGTCAACCCTCCACGCCCGGCCGCCAGGAGCGCTGTCGCCGGTCCGGCTCGCAGGAAACAGCAGACAGTCGGTGCCGTGCTTCCCGGCGCCTTATTGTGATGGAGAACAGCGGCGTGGTTAGCTTTGCTTGTAAATGGGGCCACGGAATGCGACGGGACTAGGGTTAATTCTACTCCAAGTTAGGAAGCTCAATGTTATTAGAGAACAATCTCTGACGCTAATGCCGGTAAGAGGGACAAAATCATGTGTCTTCATTTCCTGTTTAGAGATCTGACTAAATATGCACTAAATTGCTGTCCACGCTAGTTTTGGGTTTTATTAGCAACCTGAAATCTTCCTGTGTTATTGAACTAACCCGCGGTTGCGAAATATTACCACAAATCATTGTTTGTTTAAGCCCAACATCTCGTTTATGGTTACTGTAATTTTTTCCTCTAACGTTTGTTACCGATTTTTATTATGCCTTAAAGAGTATAACATCAATTATTTCTGTACTCCTTTCTGTAACTATACTTGTGGAAATACTGAAATAATTTTTATTTATTCTCTGTCGCCAGTTCTACAAGCCAGTTGAATAAAAGGGCTTAAGTTCAGTTTATATAATGTGACATAATCAAGTCATATTCTGTATCTAGGGATGATTGTATATCGCGAACATATATTGTACCGTCATACCCTTGAAAACACTGAGGGTTTTTTGCTACGTGTATGATTGGGTGACATACGTCTGACACAATGTAGATATCTGCAAACCAATTATAGGCAACAAATATTACAGTAGCTGGATTATTATTGGTTCAGTCAAATGGGGTAAGACCTCTAGCCTACGTACAAGTAAAAGCTAAGCATATTTTGGCAAGCTGAACTTACGTTATAGCCCAGAAAACATTTAGGCTTTCCCGCGATAAACCGTCACCTCTATATTGCGTATTAAAAACTTATACACGAAAGTATTATGGAAAAATATTTTATAGAAAAAAAATTATGTAAACCAAGAAGACGCGATTATGAACTGTAAATTATTTTTGCAATAAAGGTGTACGGCAAACTAATGTGTTCACTACCTCAATGACTGTTCCAAGTTAATAAAATCATCGCTGAAGTAATTATAGCATTTGCGAGTGGGTCCGGATACTTAAGCTTTTTTATTCTTCTAAATTAAAGTACGTATGTCAAAGTATAAAATAAACTACTGCACGACATGCAAACAATTGTAAAGCTATTGCACTATTTTGACAGCACTGCTAGAAGTAATTGAGCGAGTGCCAGATACATCGGGCGAAGTTGAAAATATGCCAACTTCATCTGTAAAGAATTTATTATAACGGGCTCTAGAAGAACGATATCCGAATCGAAGCTCATAAATTTAGGCCTATTGAAGGGTAGGTGCAAACCTTAACTGGGCCTGCCCCTGAGATAAAATCGAGGAGGGTTTAGAAATATGAGAGATTTTTAATCCGTCAGCATTTTCGTCGTTATCCCACACGTCTCACTTTGCATTGGTTCAACGAGACGGGTAAAATTAATGTCTTATTACTGTCAGAGTACTGGTGAGCTGCGATTTTATAAAGTCTCAACTGGTATCAGCTAGTGTGAAATGTCCCAGCCAGACTCGTTAGAAAACGCCACTAAGTTGGCAGGGAAAAAATTGAAGGTACACTCAGTTTGCTCTTTTTCCTTGTTGCTAGTTAGACAGGCAATCTTACATTTTAGAATATTCACGGGTTTGTTCAGATGTGACTTAAACTACTGACATTTATAATAATTCTGCTGGTTGTTTGCATTAGTTGTGACTTTCGCTGACATTGTTTTGGTAAACGATAATATTTTGCAATGTTCAGTTAGTAAATTGTGTTCGCTTAATAATTAAGTCTGAGTATAATATTGCGACGTAGATGCTTGACATGATCAGTCCGACGTCTCTTGCACCTCCATAGCTAGCTTAAATTAATTAGAGTCTAGTTATGGCCACTTGCGATTTTACTGTAAAGCACGTGTTTTGAAGCTCGTTCATAAAGTGAGGGTATTCAATGCCTAGCAACAGTGGGGATTTCAAGTTTTGCCTTTGGTCTTAATTATTTTAAATTTTTCAACAGGCTTTCGCAGCTAGTGTATTGTCTAGAACCAAGGAGCGATTGTACTAAGTCTAGAAGTTAGCCTGAGTTTAGAAAAATTTCATCTTGAGGCGATCGAACAATAACCCGAATAGAGTTTTCAAGTGTCCAATAAGTTACGTAAACTATAATTATTGATGGTATTTAAAAATAACCTGGTGATCGAGAAAACCTAGTCACATGACTCAGCAAACCAACCCAACCCCATAACATTATTAAACGTAACTGCCTAAGTTTTTCTGGTGTTTCAGTGCATATTCAAGATGGCCAAGAATCGGTTGAAAATGGGCCCCTCGGCGAAAGGTCTTCAACTTCAAACACATATTACAATGTCAACAGGATCATACGTATTGTGCGTTCCAACTGTCGGCCGGACGTATGTCAGAATGGTTGGGGCGGAGTTTTATTCGAACCACGATCGTTCATCAGCTGCAAGAAATCTGTGCACAAATAGATTCGAAGAATCTGTTTCCAGACTTGACAGTACAACGAGAAGGAAGTGTGTTTGAATGTTATAGAATGTATATAACTTTAAACAGTACCTTTCTAAGACACGGAAGAACATTTTGGAGGCTGTAATCGTACAGTTTAAGGATGTTTCTAATGTCGAAGTTCCAAAAATGTCGTGAAGAGCGGAATAAAACATATTTCACAGCAATGCTTCTTCTCAAGGCACCTATCTACGTTGTTCACAAGATTATTGAAACTTAATAAAGATTTATAACAATATTAGACTCGTTTCTTTTATTATACACAACGTTAAAATCTCAATATATGCAAGGTTTTAGTATTGCGATTATTCCAAAGAAATTACGTCTGGAGTTTTGAAAATTAGATTCTGAGAATTATCCTAAAATGGCTTTAGAATTTGCTTACGCTACATACATTAATATATCTTGCTGGTTCAAGAGTTCATGGTACGAGTACCAATGAGTCGTTTTACGATTCATAGATATGTATAATCCGCATCAGGTTACCTTATTGAAATCATTGAACACTTGTTTCATCCATGTAGAATTGTTTTTCACTATCGTGCATACTTCGTTTAAAATACATTGCCTCTATTCTTTTGCATATCTTCATTTTGAAGTTCCTGAAGTAACATTATTTATATAGAACAGTCATTAGTTTCCACCCAAAAGTATAAGACAGAAAGGTATACATGCTGTTAAAGAAAGTGTGTTACAAATTTTGCAGGATGATTTAAAAGGAATGAGTAAGTTTTAGTGTGCATGTTTTTAGTTTGCGCAAATCTTTAAGGAGAAATTCGTGATTGAAAATTGACATAACGTTGTTCACTCGAGAGTGTTACGAACAGGTGACAGTTTTGTTCATTTAGGCATCCTGCTTAAAACTGTCTTTTAATCGTAAAAATTACAGTGATACAAAATTATCTGCCAAAAATGTCTTGACCAGCACTATTATCTACTGAAGATGAAAAGTATTCGAAACCAATTCCTTACTGATTGTATATGTTATTAGTTAACCGTGCACAGAAATTAAAATTTTATTTATTCTTACTTTTGATTATATCATCAAATGTTGATTTTCAAAGTCAATTCTCAATCGCGAATTTTTCTCTTAAGATACGCGCCAGCCAAAAATTACATTATATAACTCTACCTCATATTTTACTAGGAAACAACTCTCAATGTTTGTAACATACTTTCATTAATGCTCTTTATGTGTATTGATATTTACAACATAGCTGAGCAACATATTCAACCTCTTAAAAATCATTTTAGCGATGCAGTTTACTAAACATGTATAATAGTATTATCAGAGTTATTTTGTAACGAAAAATGTCATAAAATTGGATAGTTCCTTGAAAGTGACAATTCTTACAGATGTTTAAGCTTCATATATTTATATATTCATCCGTGATACTGTTTGCTGAAAACTCCTAAAACTTACGGAGAAAACAAGGGCTCTGGATAATTTTATGGTTTCTCTGCATTTCGGTACAAAACTTTCCATTTTGAATTTTTTTAATAACTGAATACCTGTTAGCAGTGTCTGTGCCTACGTAAATTCATGTATGTTAAGACATAAAAAACCTATTCTCATTAACACTCGTAATCGTTACTTTGTTGCCAACTACTGAAAGACGCCATTTATTTTCCTTAAAACAGTGACGTTATGAACCTGGAACTAAAGAACTTTATGAATGTATGTAAAAGTCACGTTATTAAACTAAGTTAGTTAAAATTTGCAGTTCAGTGATAGTGCAAATGAATCGGGAATTCGCAAAAGGGACCAAGTCCACTTTTTGAGCAAATTCAGGTTATACATGATTTCGACTCTTCAAAGTATTCTCTTGGCTGTCACCAACAAACAAAACCATGTCCTATAAAAGAAATACGTTAAACGGACTAGCCCACGAATGTGCTAAGAGCGCATTATATTATGACTTACACGACTGTAGTTGAATAATCAGTTTCCATGTGGTTTAGTAGTTTTTCACTATCATGGACTAAGGTTCCAATAATCACACCAAATACATTATGCTTTCTCTGATAGTGCAATACGTAACATTGCTTTATGGGTATAAAGTACTGTGTGGTGTTGTCTTTGCAAAATACGTTTCCATGTATCATATTAATACTTTTTCACTAGAATATTCCAACATTGCACTAATATCTACTCAAGACATTATGTTTTTTCGTGCCATTGTTAGAAAGAACGCTACTTCTTTTTTAAAAGTTACCAAATCCAATAACATTATTAATTTCTAAAAATAAAAGATAAAAGCGTGCCTATGTCAGTTATATTTCATATTATTCCACATACTATATACTTTTCAAGTTATCCATTATTGATAGTCAGTTTCACTCCCAGATCCACTATATTAAGTTTTTTGTTGTTTCCCAGCAATCTATTATCTTGAACTTGGTCCCTTTTGCAAATTCCTGGTTCAAATTCACTTACTCAAAATCTCATTTATCCTTTTAGGTAAAATGCATACTCGAAATAATCAAAATAAATAACTTTTGTTCCAATTCAGCAGTATTACCAACAGTTTAATAATTAATCTGCTCAAATTAATAAAGGACGCGTGTCCTTAAAACTCCCGTAATTGAACAAAATGGTGCAATGAAAGTTTATTTTGCTAAATTTGCTAATTTGCCATTTTGCAATTTCGGCCAAGCTTGGAATATTAAATAAAGCATTCAAATTGTATGTGTATCTAGCACTAGTGACCCGGGTAGCACTAATATTATCTATATAGCCAATAATACATTCACATGCCGCACACTTTAAAGTCTCAATCCTACTTAGTTGATTTATTATTAATTATTGTTTAATTAATTAATTTTTAAGGAAAATATGTCACAAAATTGGCGAAAAGTAAAAACAAATATTCTGTTTATCTATTCGCTACCAAACTTCACAGGATCACCCGCTAAGCTAATCTGAAGATTGCCTGAAAATTTTATAAAATCACTCCAGCTGTTATGGAGTCCATAGGAAACGTACATACATAGATATATGTGTATATGTACACATAGTGTAAGTTTTCAATGTGAATTATTCTTTACTGTTTGCAATGCCGTATAAATGAGACTTTTATAACAATTTTGACCAAATAAATATGTCATAATCTTCCATGATTTAAAATTTTCGTACATGAATTATTCCTCTAAATTTTCTGGGCGTGTTTAAAAAAACCTTTAAAAAAAGCGAAATATGTAAAACAAACACCTCGTGGGTTTCAATTACTTTGTTTCTGGTTATTTGTGTTTTATAGTTTGATTGTTCAGGTAACGATAAAAAAATTAGCAAAACAAATCACACTTGAAAAATAAATCCTTAAAGATTTAATCTGCCGTACTTGTACTGTAAATAAAACCACAAAATAGCTTATACGCGATTATTGAAACAGTCGCTGCAAACCGCAGTGTAACTCACAAACAACTTTCGTAGCACCGAAGTAGATATGAAGACAGTGTAGAGAAGCGAGAAATGGAGACAGCATATAGAGTGCGGCAGTGTCCAAGAAATGGGGGCTAAATGTAGAGAAAGACAAGACACTGGGCAAGTGGACAAGTCACCGACTTCAGCATCCAGATATCTTTTTCTTTGCTTCCACTGCTTGATGGGGTGAGGAGCTTTGCCAACTCCTCATAATTACAGGCCGCAGCTCTAAACGAATCAATATTGAGTCGGTTATCTGGTTCGCTCCCTCAGCTTCAATGCTGCAGCCGTCTAACTCCAACTCCTTTCCCTACTCTAGAAAAGCGTTATTTTTTATAAACAATGTTTCTTACCAAGCTCTTTTCACTGGTTTATTACCTCGCAGACTTCATTATCTCCATACATGTGTACAAAACTTAACATTTTTTAAATAGTTACCATGCTTGAGTCAAATCAAGATGTCAAGGTCCCTGTTATAACAGATTGCAGTTGGGTAAGTTGAGGTAAATGAGCTTAAAATCTCGTTAACAGCGATGTCATTAAGACGGTTATACACAACTTGACACGATTACAGGAAATGGGAACTTGATAGGTCACGGCCTTTGCTCCAAAATTCCCCTCGAACGATTTCGGGAAATCATGGAAAAATCAGGATGGCCAAAGCCGGGAATAGAACCCAATTCCTCCCAAATGCGAAGACTATGTTGGTGGTGGAGGGCGATGTTCCAAAATCGTTTTCCAACATTCTCTCAGAACAATGGTGTTTACCACCAATCATAAAACAACACCACTTCGTAGGGTTCTCGGTTGACATGCACTTTCAGACGTGACGTCTCTGACACGACTGAACGTGATTGTCCATAACGTTGCCTGGTAGTTCGAATATTATCTTAAACTTGTAGGTAACGTGTTTCTTCTCTACGCAACCGAATATTCCTATTGTATTTTCTAACATTTTCGACCTAGCGACGTAGCGCAACCGTAACACGCTGGCCTGGCATTCAAGAAGGACCTAGATTCAATCCCCGGCTCCGGCCACTCTGGTTTTGGTTTTTATGTCTTAAATTTTTTTTAAAATTAAAATTGAAAAATATAACAGAAATAAAATTATAATTTCCGTCGTACTAATTCCTTTGACTTAAATTTCATAACTGACCTATCGCGAAAGGTCACGCGAGTTTTTTAACGATCCATAAAATAAGGAAAAGACTTAGGCAAAAAAGGGCAAAGTCACACTGCATAATCTGTCTGATAATATAGGAATGAGTTGCTCTAGCTCTCTATCATTTTTATTCGTGAGGAAAGGATTCTTTGAACATATAAAGTTAAAAGGAAATAATATAAATGGTCATGAGTATATTTTTATACTAGGGGAATAAATTACTTATAGGTACATGACAATTGTCTTAGTTTCCTGATAAATACTAGGAATTAAATTGTTTGAATAAGCTCTGAGTGAGGAGCTATAGTTCCATTTCTTAAGCATAATCAAACAGATTATGAATGTCAAAACTCTACCTATTACCTTGAGTGAATAGGAAGTTTTATATTCTTTTAGAAATATATAAAAAATTTATTTGATACTAACAGTGCCTAAATTAAAGAAGTTGGTTTATTGTAACATAATTTTAAAATTTTATCGGTGAATGCCTTTCTTCGCGGAACATAAAAAGCTCTTTCAAATAAAAATTTTTGTATTATTTATTTTCAAAATTTTTTAATATTCATAAATACAATAAAATTAACATTTTACTGCTACGCTTCGCTTGTAACGGCATTTTTTTTCTCGGCGATTAATTTTTTTGCTGTGTTTCCATATATTCGAGAGGTAAGAGAACACTTTTTCGAGTAACAAATAAACAACTACCATATAGGGTAAATCCATATTAAGTTGACTGTACGCTTACATTGCAAGAGCAACGCTGTATTATGACTGCTTATTTATCACGTTTCCAACCACTCGTGCTTCTTGTGTGACCTGACTACTTTAAATGTACAACTTGTCGATCAGTCTTGTCGGATTGTTAGCTGGAAGATTTACATTAATATTATGATACGGTATTTACGGTCATGAGGCTGCACGTCTGTCAGGCATTCGGTAGGTCAAAGATTCAATTCTGGCGGGTTGCAGTAAATAGTACTTATTCAAAGTAGTTTTCAATATCTTCTCTAGAGTAATGCTGCCGCAGTTTCCTAATAAATCTTCTTAGTCCCCTTGCCAAACGACCAGAGATCTTATTGTGTTACAACTTTGTTCGAAAACTGCTCAACGTGCATGAGTGATGTGTATTTATAAATTACATTCATAAGATCGTTAATCGTGTGAATGTCTACTTGAAGACCTCCATTCATCTGGAAGGCTCAATTTTCTTTACCGAAAATGACAAATATTGGGGTTTTCGAAGTCGTTTGTGGTAACGGATATTTGTGCAGAAACTGTAACAGAGTTATTGGCACGTACATAACACATTTTTATGTTACGTCATATTTTTTTATGTTTACCGCTGAATGTCTCATAAAAGACCGGTATCGCCGAGAAGACTGCACATAAGTTCAGTGACATGAACCTAAGAGGGTAGGATGAGATGCAGTTCGCTTGCCTGGGGTCACCCTTACTGCTTCCGCTCTTTTTGTCTCGGACGAGCAAAATACATCCGGCAGGCGGCCACCATAAAACACAACCATCAGTGAAATGTTACGTTATCGCTGTGACATTTAAGTGTTGGCTGTGCATTCGTAAGAACGACCAGCAAGAGAAGGTATAGTTAACATCTAAACCTAGTGGAATAACGAGAAAAAGAACTTCCCCGTGAGGGAGTGTACTTTGGAAACACTCGGCTGCAGCTTGACAGTGCAGCAGTTACACAACCTTACCATGCATAGCAGTCGTGCATATGACAGCCATTCTTGAAGGTAAGGTAAGTGGGCTTTACGTCCCGTCGACAGCGAGGTCATTAGAGACAGAGTGACGCACAACGTGGTACAGTGACAGGATCTGGGAGAGGAGTCAGCCATGGCATTTGTTAGGGAACCATCCCAGCATTCGCCTGGATCGATATTCGAGAAAACCTGGAAAACTGAATTCAAGATGGCAGGATCCGGGGATCGAACCCGGGTCGTCCCGATTGCGAGTCCAATGTGTTTCCGTTGCACCACCTCGTTCCGCCATTCTTCTTGGCAATATTGCTTAACGAAATGATGATATAACCTGGCAGTCACGCTCAACAAACACTAGGTGGTTATATTAAATCACGAGGTTATCCTGGGCACGGGAAAATTTCATTTTGTGGCGTTTAAACAGTCGCCCGAGAAAAGCACAATTTTAACCGTCTAACAAGTCACGATACCCTGGATAGCTCGCTGGCTTTTAGATATTAACCTTGTGATTGGGCCAAACTAGACACGTGGCTGAGCAGCCTTCCTAACCCAAGCAGTTTACTTGATAAACCCACACCAGACGAAACTATTTACGTGACATGATTGAGAATAATATGTCAAGTGGAATAAACAAAATATACGTAGAAGTTGATCCAGACTCACAAGATGCAGTCTGTTGCAAGATTAGCAGAAATTAATCATTTTACCGCCTGCAAAAAAAATTGTCTTGAATAATAAACTCGTATCTTACCTATACGAATATATTTTATGCCATTATTTCTTTCATTCACAATAAAAATTTTAATTTGAAATTTGTGTTGGTGAGTCACATCGCTGCATTATTAATACTATGGCGAGTAAGACACACATTCCTTCAAATGTGAACCTACTAACACTAAAATACATGCATGTGTCCGAATAGTATATTCAGCGAATCACCTAAATGTATCGTTATATTAAAAGTAAGTGGTTAAGAATGGAGCCATCGGCCTGAATACCAACGCTATCATTTAAACTGTTATAGGTCTTAAAGCGTTTAATGTCTTAGACTTAGACTTAGTAAAGTCTATTTGTTAGTTTAAACTATACGACAATACTGAAGTTCGTTCTTTGCGGGTGCAGGCTTTAACTATGCAATAAACCGTTCCAATTATTCTTATAAAATAGATAATCAAACAGAGAAATATTTTACTGTACTCTTCTTTTCTAATGATATATTAGCAGTTATTGCGGACTACGGTTTTTAGTGTCTAATAAAAACGCAAGTTAATTAAAATTGTGAATTAATAATAAAAATGATAATATCTATGTTTAATCAGCGCCAACACGTACTACTTTCACGTTCCTCCCCCTCCCCCCTCCACGCACACACACGCAAACAGAAGGCGACTCACCATGATTGAGAGATTGTCGAAGCCGAAGTAAAGGAAGATGTGGTAGCTATAGCCTGACAGATATACATGCCTGTTGCTCAACCGGCATGAAACATGGATGCCGTGAAACGATATGAATGCTGTAAAGAAGCAACGGAATGCAAGTGTGGGAGAAAACTGTGCATCCCCGAGAAAATCCACAGACCGACGTTTATGGACGTCCCGTTTGCCACGAGCAAAATTAGGGACAACCCAGATGGTGATCCAACCAGGTTCATCGCTTTGTTGCCTTTACAATATACCACTGCGCTCCGTAATCAGTACCAAATATTGCACGAAAATAAAAGTTGTTGAGGAGTATAATTCACAATATACCTTCATTCGTGAACCTTCGTAGTAGGTACATACAAGCATGTACGGCAAACGGTCAGCGCAAATAAGCAATATATGAACCAACACGTCATGGTATAAACAATAAATAAATAACGTATGGCGAGGGTACCGTAGAACGGGGTTAATAAGATCACTGGAGTGTATAGGATCAAAAGATTAAGAACAAAATTATCAGTACAAAATCTGTTTTATTTATTTTTTCTTGCTGGACAAATTAAAACTGTTTACAAGTACAGTTTCAGTCAATCGTAAAATTTAAAAACGAATGTTATAAGCGAGAAATTTGTTTCAAATTTTGATCCACGCCATGGTGATCCCATTTACCCCGTTTTACAGTACCCTCCTCATATAATTTTTATTTATGTATTATTGATATATTACCGTATCCAGGATGCAAACTTATTATGAAAGTCCGTAGGCATCTGTACCGCGAAGGATGACATAGAATGAGGTCCTACAGTGGAGAGGTGCTGGAATGAATGGGGCGGAGGAAACAGGAGACCCCCAAGAAAACCCGCCTACCTGCGGCATCGTTCGGCAGTCGGCACAACTCCCACACGCAAAAATCCGGGGACCAACCCCGCCGGGACTCGAGTCCGGATCGCCTTGGAGAGATCCGAGTGCCCCAGCCACTGCGCCGACAGCTGCTCCACTACGTCAATATAAGCCTGTACGAGGAGCAAAGAGAAAACACAACCTGTGTAAATACGCCACCTCTTCATTAAGCCTGGCTGGGTACCTAAACGAACATAAAAAAACAGTGGATGAGACGTGAGTCCAATTTCCCTCAGGAGCCCTAATTTGTAACTACAGGGCTGATTATATTAGCCATGTTTGTAGTGAGCACGTGTGTTCAGCCAACTTTTTCGGTAACCCTCTAATTTATCAGTTGGGCTAGTAAAAACACTATTCGTGTTGCTATTTGACACACGCTGGAAAATGGTAGCATATTCTTTCATCCTTCTGAAATGTGCCAAAAATTCTTTATTAGTTACTAATTTTATAGTATGGTATCTAAAATCAACTGAGTTTAAATTTGTCTCAGAAAACAAAAAATATATACATATAAATTATTGTAACTTCTAACCTCTTTAAAGGTACAATAGTTCTACCGCATATTTTTAAAATAACTATAGAACTTTACTCCAGTGTAATAATTTATTACCTACTCAACGTAAGGCATGAACTTACCGAAGTTCGTTCACAAAATAAAGCTACAAATAGGCCTATGTAGTCAAATGTCACGTATGATAAGAATTATTTCGTCTTAGTCTCGTTTTTATCTCATAAATACTGGTTATTAAAACTTTATATATAAAATGTAGTATCCCACTCACTCATAAACGCACACGACGTTTCAGAATTCAAATATTTAGGGGTTGGCAAGATGTAAAATGTTTCATAAGTAGGGACCTGAAAAATTCGCGTTTTCTTTTACGAACACGCTAGAATCCCAGCAACTATAAGTTCGTATTTATTTTTGCAATTGGTGCTTGACTTATTTAACATCCCCTGAAAGAACCTGAGTCAATAATAACAACATACCTTAACTTGCCCCATACCAATGTATCAGCCAGCAGCCAATGAGCAACTGCTGCCAACTTGAGTACGCAGATATCCTTGGAGGCTAGCGTACAAGTTAGTGAACCAGCGACTTTGTTTCCGGTCTATTTTCATAAGTCTTGAAAAGCAAGTATAACCGCGGAGAAATAATCTAAACTGTGTTACTCTATGCCATCCTATTGATAGGTGTATATCTTTGGACACAGCCCTGTACATACCGTATACAGTGATATATATTCATCTCAAAGATGTTAGAAGGATCCAGATGGAGCATGTCGCCGGGAATTGTAACCAAACAAACGCTTGACATTGCTGGTATCAATATGGAAATATTAGTTAGGAGGTGTGGAAACAGGGCTAAAATATAGAGTTTTCAACCTAAAACATATATTAAAGAGCATAATACATTCATCTACCATTAAAAATTCCTGTCTGATGTGAACTTTTGAGATTAAATCAGTATGTCGGCTGGCCAATTTGGTGGCTACCTCTCGCCCCCTCTTGGCTTCACTCCCTTTGCCCTCATTCAGACCTTATGTTACCCCCGTGAGTCATCTATTTACACATTTAAATTCTTTATAATTCTGACGATCTTCCTTTTTTGCGTAGTTGCTTGGAACGTTGGTAAGTGGTTCTGGTTCGAATCACGTATACGGCAAGGTGAAGGGAAACTCCTGTGTTTGTTTATACGCTCATATTAGTGGCAGATGTCTAAAGAGTTAATTTTCTATTAGACGAATGAATATTTAAGAGTTATTTCCCTTTACAGCGTAGGCATACACGAAGGTGTGAATAGGGGTAAAATGCATTTTCCCGTTATCCTGGTTACCTCAGACTTTATAACGTATCGTTATGCTTTTGGGATGAAAAGTCGAAAAATATGTATTCACCATGTCATCATTATTTCATTAAGAAGATAAGCTATCATCATAGTTTATTCTTCAAGACTTTTACGCAGGCAAAGCCGAAGCCGAACAGCTATTAATTAATGTGCATTCGACATTGATATCGAGCTTTGGTGACTTTTTTTCTCTTATTAATGTAAAAGAATAATGTTTACTTTATTATATAAAAAATGTCTCACTACTGATATGTAACACTGCACTACGAACTAGGCGCGTGCCTATGTAACTAAATGCTGTTTCCCTTACGTATAGATGATTGTATCTGATGGTGTACGTGAGGTAACCGAGTAAACACGCTGATTTGGTAGCGATCTCTGGCGTGTTACCACAACGTATCGATCGAGTTCGCATAGCAATTAGTGGCTGTACATTGGACCATTATACCATTGTTTCGCTCCAACAAGACGCGCTTAATGCTGATGACCAAGAGACACGCTGCCTGCTGATGCACAGATACATGCATCTGAAATCACACTAGTCTCTATGACTACATCTAAGCCACAGAAAACTGAAAACCATTGCTCGTAGTTATACATTCGTACTGAACTAAGAAAAGATCTAATTGTACAACAAATTTTTTTTATTTCTTGTTTTATTTTATTTTGCCCACACAACTGATGTTTGGAGGAAGCGAGGGTAACAACACGTGTTCAACAACCAGATGAAAGCAAACTACATAGTAAAGTCAATTTTTATACTAATTTCTTATCCATAAATTCTAGAGGAATTAATTATATGGAGTAACTCGTAGTACACAGTACAAAAATTGTGTACTTTTACAAAAAAAGTTTTTTTTGGAAACCAGTTTCCAAAAAAGTTTTTGGTAACACTACGAAGTGTTTTTGTAAAATTTACAAAAAAATTGTAATTTTGCAAACTTCTTTGCATATTTACAAACATTTATGTAAATATACAAACAAATTTTGTTTATTTACAGCTAATATCTGGTTAAGTTTACTACACTTTTTTATAAAATTACGAAATGTTTTGTAAAATTTGTCAGGTCTCCTAAGTTTATTTTGTTTCAAATCGAAAAATTTACTCATTAACGTTTATTTTACTGTTTCGCAAAGGTGTTTACGATGTTTGTAACCACTTTAAAAGGTTTCCGACATCTTACTTTCATTACCTGACTCATTACGTTCTGATATAAGTTTACAAGATTTTCCTTGTAAATGTACAACTTTTTTTTACTGTGTAGCAAAACACAGGAGACGGCATGCTGTGACGTTGTTGAAGCCACCGTTGCGTAGTGCTAAAACCTTTTAAGGTTATGCATAAATGCATCTCTGAATATTAAAAACCTCTCAGAGATTAAGGAACATGATATATGTGCATAACTAAGATTTATTAACTATATCTTTACATGGGCCACGGGTTTGGTTACGAACTTACGGCATTTTGAATAGAAAATTAACAGCCATTATGTGACGCACAAAACGGCAGCTTAGCATATCTTCCAATAATTGTCATGGGCGCCCTTGGGAAAATCACTGTTTTCTTTATTCATACATTGCTCTTAGAAAAAAAAAGGTAATTGAAACTAAAAATTGACTATCCTAAAAGATAACATAGAGAAACCAAACATTACCGTTTCTCCGTTGTTCTTTGTATAGTAGAATTTATTGGAATATAAAGTAATATAAAAATCTACAGTGTGTCAGACAACATTTAAAATGTGGGATTGTAAATAGCAATTTAGGAATTTTCAAACGTTTTTATTAAGTAGCTTTCTTGTCTGTTTTTCTAGTCGGTAACAATGAGTTAGAGACAAGAAACTTTATTATAGCACAGATTGAATGAAAACGCAACTTTCTTGCCTGTCTGTTCGGTATAAAATTTGCTATAGATTTTAAACTAACTTCCCGATGAGCTCTAGACTTGAATCTTTAAACATAGCTCAAAATTGAACGATAATGCATTAGAAGAGAAAAAAATTTGATAAAAATTAGTCTTTAAAAATTATTATGTTAACAAAACAGAAAACAATGAAAAGACGTAACAGCAGAAAATAATATATAAATTTAAAAAAAAATTGCCATGGATAATTAAGACATTATTAGTTCATCCAAGTCATTATCAATTTTATTACATTGGAAATGATATTAGGATGTTGCACCATAATGTAATGGTAGAGATAATTAATTCGAAAAAATGATTTGTTCTCATTTACATGAATTTTCGCTTTCGAGACAAAATGTCATTATTAAATAAATTATATGCTAATATCTTGCCGTATGTAAGTCCTAGTAACTTTTTCTCAGAAACTGGCACTTGAAACTACCACGACGTCTAGGAATACTTAAGTTAAATTGTAGAATAATGTTCCGCATTTTTAATTCCTATTATTTAATTGTTAAATAAAAATGTTATGTTTGTACAAAATATACATTGGTATATTATTTCAAACGGTCTGGCTGGTACAGCAACAAGTTGTCTTTTGGATCATATCTTGAAACCATAAAATACTCGCAGAATCTTGGGGAAGTTTCTTACGGTTGACACACTTAATACATGATTCGTCACCAAAAGTGATAGTATAAAATTGTATGTTTCTCAAAGCCAATTTGCAAACATAAAAATACTACAACATTAGACAATAGGTTTAACCTATTTTCTAAGAAAAATTTTCGCGAGCAACGTATTTGTGAAGAACAATCGCTGACGCTGAAATGCTGTACACAAATTTGCGGCGCATCAGATTACGCCTAAGGACATGCTAGGAAGTATTTATCACACAGGTGGAAAAGAAGTCAGAACAATTCTCACTGGATGCTTAGAAAATTGTCAAGACTAAGAGCAGTTAAACGATACACAATTCTATCTAGGCGTTTTATGAAGAAAAAAAAAACACTGTTCGTTTGCAATAAAAATATATGCTTTGCTTAATTTTGGCTTATTTTTTCGTAGCAAACTCTTGATAATGAAAAAAATCTGGAAAAAAACTGCATATATTATTTATACAAAAAAACTATGTAAAACAGTATATATCTGATGTAACTGTGTAGGGGTACACAGATTTAGAAATTTTGTTGCTGTTAAAATATATTTTAAAAAATACGTAACTACACGTCATGTGACTTCACATATGGGTAAGTGTTAGCTCATAAAAAGGCAAATATCGAGGATTGCTGTTTTGTAGTTTTTTTTTTCGAATTGGCTTTTGAAGACGCGTAAATTTCAAATGGTGACGTTAGCGTTTATTTATAGGCCACACACATACTTTAGTACGTAAATGAGAAGAAAATGGTGGATAGTGTGTGACTTGAGCTCTGGGCTGGCGAGAGACGGGTATTTAAACTGTGCGAGTTGTTGGGGAAGAGAGCTGCCAGTTGCTCGGAGGGTCTCGAACTGCAGGAGTTGCTGTTAAGTTGACGCTGTGGTCGCAAGTTTGCTGGGAGAACTGAAACTGTCAGGCCAAGTTGGCCGTGGCATCTCTCGCACGACTGCACCGACTACAGCAAGATGCCTCACTGCTGCTCGGAGACGCTCCAGTACACACCACTTCTCTTACGACTGTTCCCCGTCACATGTCAGCAGCACTATAAGGGTCTGCCTACATCACGGCCGTGGAAGAACAGGTCTGGACACTCGCCTGGATATTTGACCCCCTTGTTGTTTGGCTGTAGTTCACCAAGTTACAGAGAATATTGTGTTTTATTGGCACTGATGTTAGGGCGGTCGGACTAAACTCCGCCCACTTCCTTTCCGCTAAGATAAACAATTTACCAAGACGTATTTTTTATCCATTTATGAAATACATTCTTCGTTCACAAATTTAAGAAAAGGCTCCAGTAATCTTTATTTACTTTATAAATTTAACAATGGAAAAAAGTGGACGGAGTTTGAGTCCGACCTCCCGGAAAACAGCGCCAAAAAGTACGACATTATCAGTAACTTCACGAACTACAGCCAAACAGCAAGGAGGTCAAGCAAAATACATTGTTAGATAGGCGAGTGTTCAGACCTGTTCTTCTACGACCGTGGCCTACATAGCTTTAAGCGACCTACTTTAAGAGGAACATCAATGTTGCGGTAAGGTTAATTATCCTACAGGCTAGAAAGATCAGTGTTAAAAGTTCGGCATAGGGAATATTTCTGCCCGTTGAGCGCTAGCATCGGTACTGGGTGCCAACTGACCAATCACAGAGCTTTCCTGAACACGGAAAAAAAAATATATTTTGTGACAACTACATAATATTTTGTGGGCATTTACCGTGCAATATTTGTTTTGTCGTCACCACAAAAACATTTTGTTGACACCACTAAAACTTTGTGACCGGCACAAAACCATTTTGTGGTTACTACAAAATTATTTTGCAGGGAAGACTTCTTGCAAAATTGTTCTTTCAGTAAATTATAGGTTAAATAATGTTGATGATTTGAACGGAAAATTAGTTTATTTTCACTTTAAGGTTATGTTAAATTACTTCTGTCATTTCTAAGCCTATTAAAATTGAATTTTACTACAGTTTCGTATTTTTCTGGTCCCTTAGCGATAACAGCGAAACTAGAGGCAGAAGTTTCCCCTGTACCAAACTCTCCCATAAGAAAACACATTTTTCTTTCTAACCTGTAGTAGAACCAACGTTAGTTGAAGTAAGTTTATGTATTACCAACTGACCAAATCAAAACACAACTGTAGGGAAGGAACCCTAAATGTGCTAAGTATCAAATTAAACAAAATTGGTTTCCTTTCTTAGAAATATTTTACGTGACTATACCTGTGTATTACTACATGATTTAATGTCCAATAGTTTCGCTTTAAGTGCGTCAGAAGATCAAAATATTCAAATTCCTACAGGCTATTGTAATGTTGGCTGTTTTCCCGTTTATTCGGAAATATAGCTTTGGCGCTTGTATACTTCAGATATTACACTCTACAACTGCATCAAACCAAACGTGTTCTAACTTAAAAATTTTGTTACAGAACATAATTTAAAATAATATATTTTTTATTCTCACATATTTTCTTGTCGGTGGGACTGACATTAAAACTTACCAATAATAACAACTAACAACAATAACATTATTCACATCAAAAACACATGCACTGAATTACTTAACGCGGAACTCATCCCTTGTGTTGAATTTTCAATTTACGAATCATAACGTTTCTTCTCATATAGCTCTTAAAAGTATATAAAGACCTTCATATATTGTCACCACCTTTTATACACACATTACCAGATGACTTTGAAACAGCGAGAATCCATTTTAAATGTTAAAATATTTATTGGCTAATTACATCAAAATTATGCGTCAGAATTAATTAACTAATACGTATATTGCAAGGGAAAAGTATTTAACCAGAGATAAACAATTATATATTTTTAAATTATAACAGAAACATTTATTCCAACTTGGCTTGTGTAAGCCAACATTTGTAAATGTTCTGATACAATTTGTGCAAATATTTTTTCACTTTCAAAACATTTTAAACTATACTTAAAATTAGCATTATATTTTTAAAATGTACACATAATTTGTTATTTTTGCTAACAGCGTGAAAGATAATATAGGGTGATAAAAAAACTCCCAGTTGCGTACGGAAAGAGAAGCACCTATGTTCCAGGGTCCGAATAAAAGGACTCTCACGTACGCTAGTGCTAATGTACAGTAAATACAGGATATTACATAAGTGTTTCATACAAAGGGACTTACTCTTGCTGCATTCGAGAGCTGGTCTGCGCGAAACATCCACCCACAAGTTACACTGAAAGAAGGTTTAGTTAATTTAAACAAAACATGCTTGGTGCAAGCGAAATAATTATTTTTATTGCTGAAAGAAAATTACTTTGTTGTTCTTATTATGTTCCCTAAAATTGCAATATTTGGTCAGTACGACTTGGTATTTGTTAGGTTCTGAATAGATTTTCGTGCTAAATCAAAAGAAAAAAAAATTGCTTCGCCTAGAATCAAACCTCAAACCTAAAGAAACAAAGATAGAATATTGCCATCCACAGCCATGCTGAGTGTTGATGACTGACACATCGTAATGTACATATGGCTCGTAAGTTGCACAAAATTTACGTAGCTGTATGTTATTAATGTGTAAGTAATTATTTATCGTTTTCTCTTGAAATTATTTTATTGGGATTGTAGGTTCCTTACATATACAGCTATAATGCTAAATTGTCTCTGAAAATGCATACTTACTCTTGAGCGGTTATCATGAACTACGGCGTACGCTAACAATACTGAAGTTTGGTTGGAGCAACAGTAAGTACATTTGTGCACTTCTTAACAAGTTTACTACATTTTCGTTAACCTAATATTTCATTATCAGACATAAGTAGGCCTGTTTTGTCAAATAAACTACGTAATATATTAGGTCAGCAAAATAAGGTGTGTTGCGTTTGGAATTTTGCTATGAAAATAAATAATTTTGTTTGCTCAGTTAAATGTTTGTTTGAACCTTATTGAAAAAAAAAAATATTTATGGATAATTTCTTTCAGTGTACAAAAATAACTGCGTAAAGTTTGGAACGTTTAACTAGCATAACAAGTTGAACAGTAGGACCGCCATTACTACTGTTACATTAAACAACGCCTTTACTTTCTAAGCATGTTTTCGGGTGTGCTTTGGCACGAAACATATACAATGTTCTGCAGCACTCCCAGATGCGCCTAGATTGGTCGGCAATCTGATATACGCTTTTGCCCCACGGTATGTATGCAACACGCAGTACTCCATCGGACACCGAACTAAAAATCTTCCAGTACTTTGCACGCAAATCGCAATCATATCTACTGTGGTGATATTTTCTCGGGCTACAGTAAAGATACTCGTTAATTTAACGTCTCGGTCTCCATTGTATCGATAAAAGAAATTCGTACTTAAGGACACCGGTCTTAAGCTATTTTCATCGTTTTACTTTTATTTGTACGTTTGTACCAGATATTTTTTTTCTTATTTTAGACATAATCTATGACTAAATTTTGATCTTATGAAATTTTTTTATATGTTATATTTAATTCGTAATGGCTCGTAAACATCGTAATTTGCACGTTATTTTTTTTTTGGACGACACTAATAACAATTTACATTTAAACTGAAAAAATCCACTGTGAATAATGATGTTGCAAGTTACAAGTTTTTATATATAAGAACAAAAATTATTTTTTTTGTTTAAACAAAAAGAACAAAAAAAGGACAAACATATATTATTTTGTGGTTTTATACAAGAGACCTTGTGGCCTACAACATCGTTATTCATTGTTTTTTTTTTTTTTTTTTTAGTTTGGTAAGTCAGTTGTTATCGTACATAAAACCGTAACATTAAAACATTTGACGTTTACGAGCCATTAAGCAAATACTGTAACAGATAAAAAGTTTATAAGATCAAAATTTAGTCACAGTTTATGTATTACATAAGAAAACATGTATAAAAATAAAAATATTGCTACCCATATTGCTGTGGATCGTGGCCATAAGACAGCCGCCTGCCAACGAGCGTTCTGCAGAATTTCGGCAGGTACAAGTTCATTCAAAAACCATTCTACGTGCGTGACTGGCGTTTGTTTTGAAGAAGCATCCAAAGTACCGTTGCATGCTGTGTTTCTGAGGGCGGGCTGTATGGGGCCTGTGTCGAAACACCTTGAGGGCTGGCCCATGACTCAAAGCCCGGGTGTCTCATAGTGGGAATCCCGCCGAAACTACGTCATGGATACCAGTCCCAACTGCGTTTTCACCCTGCGAAACGGCCTACGTGACTTAAATCACATCCGAAATATGATGAAATGTCTATTTTAGACCCCTGTAATGCGGGGAACACCCGACTGTCTGGGCTAGTATAAAAGCACATAATCGGCACATTTGAGGAGAGTTCGCTATTGGTAGTGCTAGAGGAAGGTGCTACGCCTGTGGAGAGAGACTGGTGAAGACATCTTGGTGACGTCAGGGTCTACTGTGACGCGGCAGGCGGCTACCTTCGGAGCAGTGTTGGGCGAAACAAGAGGACTTCTGCGGCGGGCTGACAGGCGACGAGGAGGTGCGCGACGGGAGTCGAACCGAAGACCTCAAGAGTGAAGACAGCGGTGCACTCGGGGTGCTGCGCAGCACACGGTGAGCCATCACCACTTCGGACTGATAAGGTTGTACATTGTCCCTATTTGAAAGCCTGTTGATTGTATATATGACTGAATTTTATTATGATTCGTAATTTTCAATTAATTGATGGTATACTTTTTTTGTGCTTTAATTGTCCAAGCTAATTAACGTGTCTGTGACACAGGAGTAATTGTATGCATAACTAATTGTGTTGTGATAGTTATAGTTGATTACTGTTTTGTGTATTTCGTAGCTTTGTGAGCTATTAAATCCAGTACTTAATTTAACTCTTTTTATTTCTAATTATAAGACCTCTATCCCAAAGAACTCATGGGAATTGCCCACTTGAAAAGTTTGTGTTCAAACTTGTAACAGTACGTTGCACAAGTGATGTCCTTTCAAGTTCTTTTCTAATATGGTAAATAATAACAATCACTACTCATCGTGTAGGCTACCGGCCAAACTATTTATTTTAGAAATGTAGTTTACTAATGAAAAATATTTCTAGAGACGTTATAAGTAGCCCTGCGTAATTTTTTTTCTTAGGTTATTTAAGGTTAGTTTATGTTATTTTAGTTTAATTAACTTAACCTGACCTAACCTGACCTTAAATAAAACGAACCCTACGTCATACAGATATAAAATTACAGATTATTGCCACGTTATCGACGTTCGCGAGTAATTCTTGGCATCCTCCGTCCAAGATGCGGTTCGCTTCTTCACTTTATATTATTATACTGAATAGTTTTGCTCTGGTGGGTATCGCTTCCCGGGAAGTCACCGACTCGCAGTTTGCGTACACGTTATAAGATCTTCACGTCCCGAGCCTTGACGCAAAGACCTCGGTCCGCGGTAGATAAAAGAATTCCTAACAGCCAATTACGTTTAAGTACTTTTATCAATAGAGCGTCTGATTTGTTCGGTGAAAAAAATCTGTGCTTCATGGTTATTGGATCAGGTCTTAGTATAGAGGAGTTGCTCATTTGACTGCCAATGAGATAAATGTTACAGAGATACCACACGTCCATAATATTTGCGAATGTAAAACCCTAAAACCCATAAACATGCAATCACTGATCATAAAGCACAGCTGTAGATGTGTACGTAAGGTATTGAAACCAGTTGTTGCAAAATTATTTTAACAACACTTCAGAGGCTCTGCCTATCACCCCTCAATTTCTCCCTTCTTCCCAACAGAACCGTTTCTACCGCATTAGCGAAATTTATAGAATTTAACGTTTATCATCACATGTAACTAGAAATTACATTCCCTCAGCATTTAATTCCACATGTTAATATTCAATTCAGCCATAGGTGTTCCTGCCCGTTCCATTATGTTCTCACTGTACAGGATCTTGAAGACATAACTTTATATTTGCTCAGCTGTGGCTGCGAGCATAGATTCACTCCCAATTTAAAACACCGTGACTACCTTAATTAAGCATGGTTCACTTTATTTCAAACAATCCCTACCATAAAATACTATATTCCAATACATAAATTCACTCAGTCTCGAATAATTTTGTATCTTCTTCCTACGGCACTAGAAAATCACACAAGATTGAATGTCATCTAAATGACTATTAGTAGTCTTTGTACAAATAAACTTTATAACGTTTAATTACCATCAGGCAATCTGGCTAATTGCAGGTCTTTACTCATGTACGTGGTCAAATGAATGAAAATACCATGTTTAAGCAATAAGATTCACAACTCTAGTATTAAAATGGAAAAAACAATGCGAAACTTTCAGTCTGAATTTACAGGGTAAAGTTTCTCTCAAAACAGAAAATCCTCGGGCATCGTTTTCGAAGGTACTTTCGAATTGTGAACACTCCAAAAATTCAGATAAATACTTGTAATAAATCCTGGAAAGTTTCTATAAAGCAGCATCAACCCTTTTCTGGCGATATTAACAGCGTTTCAATGTTTCTTTTCGGAAAAAAATACAACCATGTTATCTAAGGCCACACAAGCGTCGCGCTAATGTCCCGAAGAGGACGTTTTCCTTCCGAACCTTTGTATAATTTATGAGCTTCTAAAATACACACTTTGAAATACGTTTTACTCATCTGCCTTTCAGATGCATGCCGTCGCAAGTTCTGTTCAGTGTTTCACATTTGTTGTTTCTGTCGTCAAGTCCAGCGAGGTGATCTTTACATACAGTATGAGTTTACGAAACGTACTTTGTACAGATAACTAAGTTCTCTCGGTTACCAGAAGGTTAGCCAAGTTGTTAGAATACATGAAATGTAATCAAATACACTATAAACCAATACCGGACAGCTTGAGCGCTTTGGCGGTAATTACGCTTGTGTTATCACGTCCAACTACCATAGAACAGCACCGTGTATTTAATTGTTTTCAGACGTACGCTGCCAACATAAAAATTCTGAGAAAATGTTCTATATTGATAACATATTTTCGTTGCATGGAGAAAATAAAAAATAGCAGTACGATAAAATACCAAAAAGTAAAATAAAATGTAGAGTATTCAGGTCAAGTAATGTTGTACTCTATGCAATGTAAATAAGTTGTGTTGCATTCATAAATAAAATGGTGAATAAAATGTGATTACAAAACATGAAGTATATTTGCTCAATGAAGACATTACATATGGCGACGAGGATTGTGTTACCTACATTTAGAGAGTAAGTACATATATTGAAGTAAGGATTACTCACAGTTCACTGAGAAACAATACAATGGCTATATCAATGACAAGCCAAATGCCTCATTTTGATGTGAACTCAGATTGGAAAATATTCAGTGCACAGTTGAAGCAGTATTTCATCGCGCATGACATCACACAGGACGAAAAGAAGAAGGCATTTTTATTGAGTTGTTTAACAGAGGATGCTTTTAAGTTCATTACTAATTTATGTGTACCATAAGAACCTGGAAATAAAACATTTGATGAATTGGGGAAGATTATAACTGAACATTTTGCTCCAATCAAGAATATTTTTGCTTACAGATTTGCATTTTATAATGCATATAGAGAAGATAATGAATCTGTTAATTATTGGACAGCAAGACTTCGATCGCTGGCATCAACGTGTGAATTTAAAGAAGCATTAAATATGTCTCTTAGAGATCGTTTTATTATGGGCCTAGGTGAAGGGGCAATTAGAGATCGCCTGTTTGAAGAAGAGGAGGCTACTTTGACACTAAAGAAGACAATGGATATAGCTAATGCCAAGGAAGCAGCAAGGCATCAATGTGATTTACCTGTGAAGAGTGAACCAGTCCACTTCGTGAAGACACCTAGTAGGCCTACTAAACAGTATGCAGTTAAGGAGATGCCAAAAGAAGCTACTTCTGTATCACGTAAGCAACCATGTGAAGTTTGTGGCAAAAATAATCATGTGGCCAAAAATTGTCGATTTAGGGATTATTATTGTAACAGTTGTAAGGTAAAGGGTCATTTAAAGGCAGTATGTGTGAAGTCCAGTACATTTGGCAAAAGTAAAGTAAATTTTCATAAAGAAGGCATACTTGCAGAGGAACCTTTATACCATTTGAAACAAGGGAATAAAGGCAGTAGTAATCTAGATGAGTTCAAACTGGTATTGCAACTTAATGGTAAAGAAATAGTATTTGAAATTGATACAGGAACTTGTCATACAATATTACCTCTGAAAGACTACGATAAGTTTTTGTCAGATATCAATTTGGAACCAGTTAAAACATGCTTGATTACGTATTCTGATCACACAATACAACCTATTGGGAAAATCAAAGTACAAGTTCAAAAAGATCAGATACATCTTTCAAATATGGAATTTCTTGTAGTAGACAGCCAGGGCCCACCCTTGTTGGGAAAGAAATGGTTTAGAAGCTTAGGTCTAAAAATTGAGGACAAAGGAAACACTAATATTTTTGGAAGAAATAATAGTAAAATAGTGACGGAACCAACAGTAAAACATTTGTCAGATATTGCAGCAAAGGGAGTAACAAAATGGGCTAAAGATTTTCCGGCCGTTTTCTCAGATTCCTTAGGCACTTTCAACAAGGGAGTAGTTTCATTGGAGCTGAAAGAAGGGGCTTCGCCTCAATACAGAAAGTTTAGACCTATTCCATTTGCCATGGAGAAAGCAGTAGAAAATGAAATACATCGACTAGTAAAAGAGGGAATACTTATTCCAGTAGATTACTGTCAGTGGGGTACCCCTATAGTTCCCATTTTGAAAAAAAAAAAAAAAAATGGGGAAGTGCGCATCTGTGGAAATTTTAAGAGGACTTTGAATCCAGTTTTGAAAATTGACCAACACCCTCTACCCCGAGTTGAACAATTGTTTAATAGGGTAAGCAAATGTACTATTTTTACGAAATTAGATCTCAAGCATGCATATCAACAAATTCCACTGGATACAGAAAGCAGAGATTTAGTAACAATCACAACACACATGGGACTATTTTCTTACACTAGGCTACCGTATGGTGTAGCTTCAGCACCAGCGAAATTTCAAAAACTAATGGATTCTTTGCTTGGAGGCATGGAAGGTGTAGCGTGTTTACTAGATGACGTACTGATAGGAGGTTGTAACCAGGAGGAACTGAATGTCAGAGTAGCTCAAGTGCTAAGAAGTCTTGAAGCAGCAGGTCTTACATTAAGGTTAGACAAATGTGAGTTAGATGTTAAATCAATCACATACCTAGGTATCAGAATAGATAAGGAAGGGCTGCATACTTGTAAGGAGAAAGTGGAAGCCATCGCAGCAGCACCAAAGCTTAGTAATGTGTCAGAATTAAAATCATTTCTTGGTTTAGTGAATTATTATGCCAAATTTATACCAGATATAACTGGAACCTTGTTTCCATTGTATCAACGTTTGAAAGCTGACCAAAAATGGGACTGGTCACAGAAATGTGAAGAAAGTTTTCAAAACATAAAAAAGAAAATGGTGTCGTCTGATGTGTTAGCACATTACGACCCAGAAGCACCTTTGTACCTTACAACTGATGCTTCGGCAGTAGGCATAGGTGCTGTGTTAGCACACAGAAGCAAGGACGGTGTGGAGAGGCCGATA